>JAXQQM020070859.1:0-85252 GCA_034641835.2 Pinus albicaulis | reverse complement strand
TACCAGTGGTATTGAAAAAGCCACGCGTCGTGATGCAATTGGATCGTGTTCCCTCCAGGAAAAACCACTTACCGCCCGAGGGTCACGCAAAAACCACCCGTGGTATTTCGAAAACCACTTTTACCCAAATTCGCACCAAATACAGTTTAAAACCAAATTTGCGTTGGTTTTCCTCAATAAACTCCTCTGCCTGCATATTCCGCTTCTTCTCACTGCTCCATCCACCTCCGCTAGCCTCCAAAGTAGTTTTACCAATCACGTAAGGTTTTATAACATGTATTATGGTTTGTATAGTGTTAGCCATCAGTATTTTTTACATGTTAGTGATGACTATATCTATAGCTGAGTTTTCTAGAAGCTGATTTCCTTATGTCAATTTGTCATCTAGAAAACCCTCCTAAAAATTTTTTTGCCTTTCTACTTTTCAGTCCACCCATGTCGAAATCAAAACCTCATTATCACTATCCTATCTAGCTTCAGCCCTACTGGTCTGCCCATCAGCTTTAAAAGGAAAATCCAAATCTGTTTCAAAAGTCTCCCCTATGTTAGGAAGTGGCGCTTTAAGGCATTTTACCCTTGGCAATCATCAAAAAGCCAAAAAAGCCTCTATCTGCTACAGACCTACCATGACTGACCTCCCACTTTGCAAATCAAGTTGATCACAACTCTAAGTCACGCCACTTATATCCCTAGGTCTCAGCACTGCATAAACCACAGTCTCAAGCTGACTATTAGGTGTTTCACAGTGTTTTATGGATTCTACAAAGGCAGGAAATATAACTTCATCTCAGGAGGAAATGCTTGAATCTACACTTAGAAGAACAGCTGCTTCTAAATGTAACATGAGCCTGAAATATATCTGCAAAACAAAGAGCCACTCATCAAGACCTTACAGCTCTTTCCAGCATGAAAATCACAGTAAGAGAAAGACACCACTGTCACAGCAAACTGGTAATTTGTCATGGCCCAGAACCTCCTTCATTTACAAGCAGAGGGTTAGGGCGCCTCCTTCATCTACAAGCAGAGGGCGCTGGCCAGTATTGATTTTAAGGATTGCAAAAGTCCAAGTTTGTTCTTGACTGAACAGTGAAAGGATAACTCTAGGTTTTCTGAATATGAGTAATGATCATAACAGGGATAGAGTCTAAAGTATGCAAATTCAAAGGAAAACAGATTTTGGTCTTGTAAAGGAAGTCATGAGAATTTTTCAAATCATGTGAGATGATGAAACTTTAGAGAGGCATATCATTGGTAAAAACCATTCTGATCATAAGCAACCTGCTTTTCCACAAGACTAAATTGAAGAGATGCTGACAAATCTTGTCATTACACAGGGAGAAAAAAAGGTGTTTGTTTTTCAAAGGGTGCTGACCTCCATAGTCACAGAGACTGTCTTTCAAATAATTTGTCATGAGATGACCAAAGCAAATAATGACATCTCAGTTCCCCTCAAAGCAGTTCAGTGAGACAGTGACACCTTGACTAGGGTTTTTCTGAAGCACAGTAGTGATCGCAAGCAGAGGTGCCAGTATTGGTGTTTTTCAAGTTGGTTGCTTACCATCATAATCCAAGCAAACCCTTGTCATGCAGCCTTATCAAATAATCTTCAGATACTTTGCTCAGTGAAGGGCCTCCTCCATTTATGAGCAGATGGCCAAGGCATTGAGGGTTGTTAAAAACTGATTGGTCAAAAGGTGCAGTGGAAAGAAACAAACAAAGAAAGAAAAAGTCTGTACAGAGGTAAAAGATGGTGTTTATGATTCAAAAGTATTGGTTTTCCTATTCATATGGAAATGTCTGTCAAACTATACCTATAGTGGACAGGAGACAATATTAAATATGTGCAGGCCATTGATACAAAAAGGGTAGTTTCCTTAGGAGAAGAGGCCACACAGTCACCCCACTGTCACATACCAAGAAGTCTAAAGGAGTTCTTTTCAAGTAAATAGAGAAATATGGTATGACTGGATGCAACTAAAGATGGCACTTACAATCTAAAGAAAAGCCTATAAATCACTTGGAAGCAGAAATTATCAAACAAATTGGTAGAAGACAGACCATCTCCTGTTAAATAACAAAACAGCTTTCAAATGCTCTTTGACAGATTTTGAATGGTTTTTCCTTGTTAAAATATCACCTAAAGTGTCAAAGCAGGGGACAGAGTTGAAATTAGGGATGATTCTGTTACAAAGAAAGATCAATGCACTATTAAGAAGAACTGATAACTGTGTTTCAAAAGAGCCCTGTTTTTCCTACTTCATAAAAGTTCCCTTTTCAGAATATACATCACAAAGGATGGGAGGCATCTCAGGTTTTGTTCTCAAGAGACATACAAGGTTATGAATTGGTAAAGAGGTTATGTTCATGGACTGTCTTTGTTTAGATGATTTAAAACAAGCACAGTTTTTCTTTATTCCAAAGAACAGATATATCATAAATGATACACCTACAGGAAAGAAAGTATGTTGAAAGGATGAGCTTTTCTTAGATCAAAGGTCCAAGAAGACCAGTAAACTTGGCACCCACAGTAGGTAAAGGTTGAAGAAGCTGTCAAAGACCAAGGCTGTCAAAACAAGCTGACATTGCAAAATCTACCCTTTCGGAAAAAAAGGCAGTTTCAGGTATTTTCCTGACAGTGTTAAAATGGGTTATATAAGGAATAGCACCAGCATTATTGACACAGTGGCAAAGATGGTCGAAAGGTTATTGAAATGATAAGTTCAATATTACTAAAGAAGGTAGTTTCCCCATGAAACAATTCGAAACACCCTGCTATTTCATTTTCAATAAAGAAAAATATTGGAAGGAAATGCCACTGTTTGAAAAAGACACTTTGCTGTGTTAAAAGGCCAACCGTGAGTTCTTTTTTGCATTGCAAGTAAACGATGAAAGTGACCGTTGAAGATTTTTGAAATGACATAAGAGTGAAGTAGGAGAGTGAATGTTTCATTGTCAAAGTTCAAACAAAGCTCCATGCCTCCCTAGCATCGAAACAAGGAAGTTCGGGTCGAAATTGCAGAAGATTGCACTGTTTGTGACCGCGCGCCGCGCCTGGAAACCCGCGCGACGCGCCTGGCGGATTTTTTCAACGAGCAGTCAGTGTAGGCACGACGTGCCTGTACAGTTGCGCGAGGTGCCTGTACACAGCGCCCGACCGCCCGACTGCCCGACCCGACAGGTCCGCCCGTTGGTAAACTGCGCGACGCCCTTTTGCCACAAAGTGCCGCTCAGTCCTTTAGCCTCCAACACGTTTTCAAAGGTGAATGCGAAGCTGCTCCAAGCCTCTCCAAAGATCTTCCATCGAATTCAAAGAGAGGGCATAAAGATATTCCTCCAGAAATGACTGATATTCCATATTAAAAGAAGCCCTGATTACTTTCTGAAGAGCAAACTCTTACAGCCTTTGTTCAAAATTTTGGAGCTCTTAAATCCTATTACCTCTACTCGAACTGTAAATTTGACTATATAAACACACCAAGGTTAACTTTATGAGCATGTTTTTGTTTAACTGAAGTGACATACATAAAGAAACAGTGAAGTTTATTAGGAGAAAAGTTTCTTGATCAGGCAGAAATTTATAGGTTGAAGCTGCAGAGGAAGATTTTGTTATAGAGAGACAGGGTTTAGGTCTAAAGAGAAACATTTCACACTGTCCTCAAGACGTTGCCACATTATTAAAAACAGTGAATTGCACTCAGAAAAGGGGTTGTTGACAAAGAGCTGTTTTTAAGTTGAAAGACCACAGGGTAAGGTTGCTCCTGCTCCTCATACAAAGACAGTTTTCACTGTGTAGCTACCTGTTTGCCTTTTGATTTTCCAGCTCGTATTGATGAATGGATGTGCTTATAGAGTAAAGGTCTTTGTCTACCAAAGCCAGAGGGTTACATTCATAAAGAGCCATTGATTGTTTTGAAAGGAGAAAACTCACATAGCTTCTGCCTAAAAACTTTGTAGTCTTTTAAAAAAATCTGTCATCTTGGCTCAGGACTGTGACAGTAACCGTATACCTACACTGAAGTTTGACTGCATATCCATAAGTATGTTGTTCTATTTTCACTCCAAGAAGAGCAGGTTGTTAATGACTGAAATTCTACCTTGAGGCAGAAATACAGGTGTATTGATTGACATCTAAAGTTTCACAGAACAGGGTGATTTTAGCATTTCTCACAGCAAACTTCTCCTAAAGTAGTCTGCCCTTCTTTTCACTGTGTTATTTCCTACTGAGAAGTTGTTGACAGAGATATTTTCAAGGTGGAAGGCCACTTTCTGAAGAGCAGGGTTTAAATGATTGATTTTTACCTTGGAGACACAGATATAAATGTGTTGATTGATCTCTTGAAAATTCACAAGAAAAAGTGATTTCTTAACACTGTGCACAGGAAATTTACCCAGCAGTCTGTCTCCTCTTTACTATATGGTACCCTATTAAGAAATCTTTCTGGCAGAGGTACATTCAAAGGTAGAAGGCTAGTTTTAAGAAGAGCAGAAGTTGTGTATTACAAGAAACTTGTTGCAAAACATCCAAATCACATTGTCTCTCTGTCAAAGCAGTAAAGTGACACAGTTTGATTCCAACAGGGAATTTTACACACAGTGAGGCAGTTTGTCTCTTCCAAAGCATATTCAGGTCAAAATGCCTCCAAGGCAAGACAGCAGGAGCGGTCCGCACAAAATATATGAGCCTATCTCTACAGAAGAGGTTAATGCTCATCCATCTGTCCTTTTCAACTTCCATGAAGTAGGCGGCCTAGAGTTTTCCCAGAAAGTACAAGAAGTCAAGAGTTTTTCGCCATTAACTCACTTGTGCGCCCTGAGATTCAAAGAAAAACATTTCCAAGTGGCGGGTCTTGATTTCAAAATTTCTCCAAGGTATGTGTCCAAGGCCACCAAGATTTCGTATCATGGCGAAAAATGGTTCAAACAGGCTCATCTTGACTTAGAAGATTACAAGCCTTTCATCAAGCCTGAGCATAGAGAGGCTTTCACTGCTATTTTCCCTTTTTCATATCTCCTTGACAGTTATGCTCCTCTTATGAAAGTCATAATGAAATATTTCACTTGTGAAGGGAGGTTTGACCGAATTTATGCCTACCATGTCCGTTTATTGATGCATTTTACTAGAAGCAGGCAACTAAACCTCCCTTACTTTTTGTTCAAAAGCATAGAGAAAATGGCATCTACTGTCCAAAAGAAGGCCCCACCTCAGCAAATCCCTTCTCTTTTTCATCATTCTTTGATCAAGATTATCTTCCTATACCAGCTAGAGAAGAAAGAGGTTCCATGGGATTTATTCATCAGCCATCCAGATTTCTCTACTGTCCCTCCTGTTCATGTGTTTCCCACTCAGCCTATCCATCGCCCGGTACCTTTGTCCAGTAGGCCTACTCCTAGAAGGCTCAGAATGACTACTGGACAGCCAAGTCAACAGGAGGAAGGAGAGGGTATTAAACAGCAGCAAGAGGAAAGGGATGAGGGACAGCAGCAGATAGATGATGAAGGACAGCAGACAGAAAGGGATGAAGAACAACAGCAAATAGAAGGTGAAGGACAGCAGACAGAAAATGATGAACAGCAACAGGTACAAGATGAAGAACAACAGGTTGGGCAGGAAATTGAGACACCTCTTGAACCACAAATTGAACAAAGCATTGATGAAGAACAGCAAGCTAATGTTGGCGAACAGGGGCAGCCAAGTGAACAGCAAGAAGAAGACATCCAGCAGCCTCAAGGAGAGCAGCAAGTTCAGGAAGATGTCAAAGGTAAATCAGTTGTTTCTCCTCCTCCCAAAAGAACAAAACTCAGCACAACAAGGAAAATAGGGTCTAAGGCTACCACTCTAACAGTGACAAAGGTTGTTCCTAGCAAGAGGAAATCGCCCAAAAGGACATCTTCTATCATGCCAAGGAGGAAAAGCGCAAGATTGGCTTTCAAAGGTAAAAGCAAAGTTGGAGAAAGTACAAAGCATGGAGGTGCATCGGATGTCATCCCTATCCAAAGCGATGACAGTGATAATGAGGCCCGCCTCCTTGAAAATCTCCTAATCCATAAGGAGGGGAAAATTGAGGCATTAGAGGAAGATCTTCAAAGGGCAAGGAATTTCAACCACTTCTTGGAGATTGAAAACAAACAGATGAATGTTCACACAGCTGTTCATGAGGCACGGGCGATCAAATATAAAAATGAGGTAGCTAAGGAGCGAGCAAGGATAGAAGAACTCATTGGTGAGTTTGATGAGGAGGAGGAGGAAGACCAGCCTAGGCGGAAGAGGCCTAGGACCATCGGGCTTAAAAGAGCCTTGGAAAAGCAGAAAGCAGAAGAACAAGCCCATCTCCAAGCCTTTCCTCTCACTGCACTCCTTGAGCAGGAAATTGAAGAAAACAAAGAGGCATGGCTTGAAAGAGCTAACAAACACTTGGAAATGAAGCTTGAGAGGGCGAACAGAGATCTAGAGCTACAAAGAAAGAGGACTCATCACTTTCAGAAGCTAAATCAGTTTGCCAGGCGCAAACTAAAGGCAGCCCAAGAAAAATTGAAGAAGGCAAAGGGGATGCGCCCAGCACAGAAAAAGGAGAAAAGCATATCAGCCCTTGATATTTTGGCATCAGCTTCGGAGCATGTTGCTATGGACCCCTAAGGGTCATATATGCCAAATTTGAGCCCTTTTCGACAACTTTTTGTTTTTTGGCATTTTTTGGGTTTTTAGTCGAAAACTCATAATTGCGCCATTTCAGTTTGAGGATTTTTCAAGGGAGAAGGATGATGCCAGTGGATGCCATAATTCTATGAGCAGGTCCCCAGCGATTTTCAGGGCATTCGGAGATCATTCGCCCCCTCAAATTGGCGAAAAATGCCCTCTTTTTGCACATTCTGCCCGCCATATCAGCAGTTTGCTATTTCCTGGTTTTTTGCACACAGGTACAGTTTTGGGGAACTTCCAGCCATCAGATTGAGATGATTTCAGTTGCGCCGAAAAGTAGACATAGAGAGCTTTCCAACGGACCATCATGAGCCTCATTTCGACACCAGGAAGGCTTCCAATTGCCTCCAGCAAGTCAGGGGACCTTTTTCAGACATAAATATGAAGTATTTTTGTAATTTTTGAACCTCAAAAATCTGCTTTTCCCAAATGTGCGTTTAGCTATTTTTACACTTGGGAAATGATGTAAAGTCAATATAATTCCCATTTTTAGCATTTTTTTAGATATTTTATGGGATATTTTGTGCCTTGGGCTTTTCAAAGCCTCAAGGACAAGTTTAGATATTTTGATTAGGCCAATGGGATAGCTAGTTGCACCATGAGGTTTTCCTCACTTGAGCCTATTTATTCCACAAGGCTTCATTGTAAAACAAGGCTGAACTTGAGAGAATAATCAATATATTGGTCATATGAGCTTTGAAGAAAATACTTGTGTTATGATTTTGGACTGCCTCTTGGATGCTTTTGATGAATGATGAAGGATTGTTGATGGATTCCATGACATGGTAGAATGGTATAGTGTTTCTTGCTTTGTTGCTGTCTTCTAGTTTTCATTCATGAAACATGCTTCTTGCTGCTATAGATTAGTAGAGATTAATTTTGAGATATGTCCATGGAGGCACCTCAAAATTCCTGAATCTTCATAGCTTTATGTTTTCTTCTTCCTTAGTTGTACTAAAGAATTCTTAACTGCTCTTTGGTAACTTAAGGATATTGTTTGCTAGTTTTATTCATAAGTTCTATGCATGTTGAGTAGGATGTATGGTGTGCCCTACTTACCTATAAGCTGTCCATAGTTCTGTCCATGAAACTATCTCTTTGACTGATTAGTTTATCATCTTGTTGAACCAAGGAGGCCTAGTCCCGATCTAGCCCTTTGCCTAAAACTATGAAAGCTTGTTTGTAAAAGTGCCCAATGACTTAGAGACTGTGTTTAGGCGTTCCGGCATAGTATCTTGAGTTGTTAGTCCGTCTTATGTGTTTTCCCCAAAGTCTGATAGCCATTTCCCGAAGTTAGAAGGTCTTATACTTCTATGCATGGCTGGAATGTTTGATTTCTATGTGTATTCATTGTCTCCTTGATTACCCAACATGATTGGCTTGGCCTTACAACATATTTTCTGCTATCAACTAGTTACACTTGAAATCCCTCGTCTTTCACAAAATTGATGTCCATTTACTCCATTTTGCCCAAAGATCCCTTCTACCTTGAATCAAATCGGCCCTACAGCAGCTTTATATCATCATCTGATAGTTTCCTTGACCTTTTTGAACCCATAGCCCAGTTGATCTAACTTCTTGTTATCCATTTTATATCTTTGATCGATTTTTATCCCTCACAAACTTAAAAAGCAAAAAATCAGAAAATCACTTCATAACTAGCCTAATGTCAGAACACCACCAAACAAACACATCGACATCTTACACATGTAGAGCCCTCTTTGAGTCCAAGAAGGCTGGGTCATGCAGGCTCCAAAAGCTTGGTTTGATGTTACATCGTCATTTGGCACCTTGTCTGACCAAATCTGAGACCTAACATATAGGTTTTATGGTGATTTTAAATGCCAAAAGCCCCCCTACAGCCCTTAAAGGGACAGTGGCTGAGGGTGACGATCCTCAAAGCCTGATCAAAATAAAAGGGGGACGAATCTCATGTTTTTATCATTGTTTCATGAAGCACTCGTTTGGCAGTT
This sequence comes from Pinus albicaulis, assembly GCA_034641835.2. Taxonomy (NCBI): domain Eukaryota; kingdom Viridiplantae; phylum Streptophyta; class Pinopsida; order Pinales; family Pinaceae; genus Pinus; species Pinus albicaulis. Next base: position 76,582 of record JAXQQM020070859.1, on the reverse strand, counting down.
AAAACCCTCCAGCGCAGGCCATCTGTGAACAAACAAAGTCAATGAAGACTAGTAAAGAGTATCAGGAATTAAACATAAAGGATTAAAGTGCAAAGTTTAAAGATTAAAAGGCTTAATCCTATAGTTTAAAGGTGAATACGCAGTTCAAAGGTTGAATACAGTGGATTAAAGTGAAAGTCGGCAAATGATTAAAGTCAAAGGGTTAAATACATAAAGAGGAAATATTAAGCAGCTTAACCCTACAATGAAGACCGAAAGCCAAAGAAAAAGGGATGTTTAACAGTAAATACAGTCAGCAGGAAATTTTAAAGACTCAAAGATGGTTACAAAGGCCCAAAAGTAATATCAAGGCCTAATCAGGGTTTAAGAGTGATAAAGCAGACAGATCAGTAGAAGAAAGGCTTTAAATGCCAAATTTTAGAAGCCTTTACTTCTTTGAAAGCCAAAAGTGCTACCTACAGACTTATTTCCTTGAAAGAATACGTATTAAATGCACATTCAGAGATATTTTGCCAAAGACAGCTCAGAATTAATTGCCAGCCTACAAAAAGCCCCCAAAATCAACAAAAGTGACTGAAGTTGATGAACTTTAATGTAATAATCAATTAGCAGAGTTAATTCATGTCATTCCTTCTCCATTTGGCCCTTTAAAGGCCGAGAAGCTCTTACTCTGCATTAATTGAACAGATGAACCCTTCTTACACTCCACCTCCTCATTCTTCTATAAATACTTCTGTAGAAGATATTATAGTTGTTGGTCTCTAGATATCTGTTGTATGTAAATAGCTTTTGAAGCTATTGTAGCCCTGTTAGGAATTGAAGATACATAAGTTGAGATGAGAATTTTGAAGTTGTAAAGACCCACTGGACTTGAAGATTGTAACTGGTTTGAACATCAAATACAAATAGCTAATTTATGGGATCCTGGTCTATGTAAATGGTGATGTGTTTCTCACTGTAATTTTCATTTTCTTTATGTTTTCATTCTCTCCACTATTCTTTTATAAAGAATAGCAAATATAGGTTAGGATTTACTTCTGAAGTACCCTAAATCTCACTGATAAATCTATCCTTTATGTTTTCTGTTGATTGTTAATTTGAAGGTAATTCAATAGAGTATAATCAGTGAAGTGTTGGTAGGCCCATATTTCCTGAGTACAACTTGAGATTTTGTCTTTAAATGTTCTTGAGAAGTTTGCTAATTAAATCTGAGCTAGAGAAGTTTATGGTTAGCCCTTTCCTCTGGTTTATCTACAACGGTTGCTTTGAAAAGTTCCCTAAGAGTATTTCCAAAAGCAGGATAGGTTCAAAGTCCTTACCTGATCATAGGTTATTCTTTGTTTATATTTAATGTTTTCCTTTTGAATATGTTGAAAGCAGGCTAGATTCAAAATTCTTACCTGATATTAAGCTATTCTTTTTTTTCCTTTTGAGTATGCTGAAAGCAGGCTAGGATAAAAGTCCTTACTTGATCTTAAGCTGCCCTTTGTTTTCTTATATGTTTTCTTCTTTCATCACTTCTTAATGTTTCATTCCATAAAATCAACTTAAAAGAGATCCTTTGACATAGATGACTTGCCCCATGGACCACTCTTGAACCTTGATGTTCAATTAAACCCTCTTATGACTCCATAGCCCAATGGATTGATGTTTCCCCTTGCTTATCTTATCAGCTGAACCATTCCTTCATTTACTTACACCTTCACCCTTCATACAAAATTCCTTCATCTTCATGTTATCCCGCCCAACCAAAACAAAACAAACAACCTTGTTCTTCATAACTATCCTAAAAACCATACTTAAGCATAAAGAAACATCTTTGAGATACACATATATAGAGAGATCCCTCTCTGAATCTAGGATGGCTAGGTCCTCAGATTCCAAAGTGGTTTTATGTAGGCTCTGCAGCATTTATACTTGCCAATCTTGCAAACTACGGAGACCTATCAGTAGCAAGAAGAAGAAAAAAGAAGCCAAACCTGTTGTTGGTACCATAAAAATACATACCAGAGATATCAACAAGTTCAGGCTCAAGCCCAATGCTCTGCACAATCCAAATTTAAGGACATAGGTCATTAATATAGAATAAATATCTGAAGGGTCAAGACAGAGAAAAACAAGAAGAAAGATAAAAACAAAACCCCTCACTAGAAAATTTGGCCCAATTTTCGACGGCCACTTCGTCGCTATTCCAATACATAGTCGTCGCAACAACGACAGTATGATGTTGGACAAAACGTGGTTAGCCATTACGTCGCAATTCAAACACTTCCATAAAAAGTCGGTATTGCGACGCTTTGCTCCGTCGTTTTCCAAATGTGTCACAATACCGACGCATCCAAATCGTCACAATACCGACGTTGTCAAGCCGTCGCAATACCGATGCTTTCAAACCGTCGCAATACCGACGCTTTCAAACCGTCGTAACACCAACGCTTTAAAACCATCGCAATACCGACGCTTTCAAATGCTTTCATACTGTTGCAATACCGACGCATGCAAACCGTCGTAACACCAACGCTTTCAAACCATCGCAATATCGATGCATTTTCCAAGTGTCGCAATAACGACACTATTCCGGAGCGTCGGAAGATCGCCGAAAGTTTAATTTTTTTTTTTTAAAGTGGGTCGTCGCAATACCGACGCCAGATATTCCAACTTCGAGGCGTCGGTCTTTCGACGCTTAGGAAGTGTCGGTCTTCCGAAGGACAGTTAAAAATATTTAAAAAAAATTGAATGGTCTTATTATATTTCTTATATGGTCGCATTCATTTTATATATTTTATATTTCATATTTCAAAATATTTTATATTTCATATTTCAAAAATCTATATTATATTAGATAAAATCCCCTATTTTTATTTTAAAAAAACTTTATGTATATCAATCTTATTGTTGAATATTCTTCTACATTTATAGTAAAATGCAAATGTTCCAGATATAAATAGACCAAAGGTTTTGTATTTGTTTTAAAAGATCAAAGAACAGGTCAGCAAGCAATTTTGTTTCCACAAGAATTCATCAAACATGAACATGTTGACAAAAATGAAGCTTGGACTATTTTTTAGATGTTCCTCTTTTACACCAGCACTATTAAGCCATAGTTGTATCAGATGTATCAGAAGATCAATCTGTACCAGACATGGTTCTACCTTATTCCCAAAATAGTTAAGAATTAAGTTGGACACCTAATTTCCACATGAGGTAGTTGTAGGTTGTAATCTGTAGCAGAATTATTATAATTAGTTCAAGATTTGGACTTGAATTATGTTTTAAAATATTATTGTGACATCAGTTTTAAATAGGCCTATTATCTCTGATATGCCATGAAGGTAACTTTTATGCTTTTCAAAACAAGATATGATTTGCAACATGATAGATAGGATTTGGGGGCTCTGTTTGTTTATTAGCATGAACTCTTTCAGGCACGAACACTATGAATAATCCATTTCAGAAATATTCATTTGTTAATATGGAACAAAAAATATTCATTTGTTAATATGGAACAAAAATGGTGAGAATATACACAGGTGAATCATATTTCTATTTATATCCATAGATTGGACCCCAGTAATGTGTTGTTCATCAGGAATGTTGTATTTGCCAATTGGGAGATATGGTCATGATATGAGAAGCATGAACTTCCAGTATGTCACTAAGGCTAATCTTGTGTCTACTGTGACAAACACTTGGACTCATTAGTCTCCACACAATATCACTGTACCCAGAAAAACATAATCGGAATACTTTTGAGATGTGATTTTAGCATGATTGTCACTACTGTTGGAAAGTTTACAGGAAACTTTGATGTCCAGTCTAAGGTACTACGCAAATTTTCTGCTGAGTTTGGAGATATTTTTCTATTTTCTATTTTCCTATTGCAACAAGAGTGATATGTTGATAGAGCCTTTCTAGAGGATTTGTCGGTCATGTCTTGAATCTCCAAATGTATAGTACCAAGTTATGATTTGCAAAATGATAGATATGGTTTGGGGGCTCTGTTTGTTTATCAGCATGAACTCTTTCAGGCACGAACACTATGAATAATCCATTTCAGAAATATTCATTTCTTAATATGGAACAAAAATGCTAAGAATATACACAGGTGAATCAGATTTTTGTTTATATCCATAGATTGGACCCCAGTAATGTGTTGTTCATCAGGAGTGTTAGTGTGAATCTTTCGTCGTAAAATATCATTTTAGCTACGCATAACAAATAGCCCTAACATCAATTATGGCTGCAAAATATCTTTAAATCTGTAGTTAGCTGCACAAATCCAAATCTAAAACATGAAAGATATTAAGCGGATAAAGTAAAGTATTGCTCCATACATTCAATGGACAAGACAAGAACAATGAATTTGAAAGAATTTTTGTATTATATTAAAAGGGGAACCTGAGAGGAAAAAAGGAAAGGTGTTTTCCAGTTCTCCTCAATGGGATGGGTTCTTGAAAGTCCTCAGTGTTTCAGATCTAGAATTCCTCTCTCTTGTTAATGTGGAAAACCTAAACAAACATAGAACTCAATGGGAGCTCACAAGATAAAAAATGGAAAATGGTGACCAAGAGTAGATCCAGAGTGATCTAATGCAATGGAGGTGATTAATGAATGGGGAAAACCCTTCTATTTATAACAAAATATTGGGTGTTCTAGAACTTGGTGCATGAATAAAATATTATTAATCAAATTCTAGAATCACCCTTTAGGAATATTTTATTATATTTGTTGGAGGGAAAAGGATTTTTGACTTGGGTAAATTCCTTTATTTATTTATAACAAATAAATAAATGATTTATTTATTATTTTAGGGAAATGATGGGAATATAATTAAATAAATAATGGTTTATTTAATTATTTATGTGTGATTTAGTCAAATTTAACTAAGAATATTATTTAAATAATGATTTAAAAAACTTATTCTTAGGAAATAATCAAATAAATAATGATTTATTTAATTAATTTCCTTGTTTTGGGTTAAACATGACCAGGAATATGAACAAATGTTATTTCATATGGTGAAAGCAATTTTACTTGGGGTAAAATTGGTCTTACATGGTGTACTTGGGTTCATCTAATAATAATAGGTTAGATGACCAAAAAAATGGTGTAACAAGGAGTGTTGTATTTTCCAATTGGGAGATATGGTCATGATATGAAGCATGAACTTCCAGTATGTCACTAAGGCTAATCTTGTGTCTACTGCGACAAAGACTTGGACTCATTAGTCTCCACACAATATCACTATACCCAGAAAAACATAATCGGAATGCTTTTGAGACGTGATTTTAGCATGATTGTCACTACTATTGGAAATTTTGTAGGAAACTTTGATGTCTAGTCTAGCGTACTACGCAAATTGTCTGCTGAGTTTGGAGATATTTTTCTATTTTTCTGTTTTCCTATTGCAGCAAGAGTGATATGTTGAGAGAGCCTTTCTAGAGGATTTTTTGGTCATGTCTTGAATCTCCAGATGTAGAGTCAGGGTTTGTAAGGCAGCAACACAAATGCTTGCATCAGAAATCGGTTGCTAGCAATAAGAAGTAGTTGTAACATTCCCAAATCTAACTAAAATATGTAAACAATCATACATCCAAGAAGGCCACAAAATTAAAACTAACAGTGAAGTATGTGAAACTGAAAGTGAAGTAACCTTGTTGCGCCGTGTCGAGGGTGCCTTACCACAACAACTTTGTTTCGGATTTTTTTTAGAGACTCTTCAAAGAAAATAAATGGCATTCTGCAAAATGTCCTAGATGCTGCTCTAAATTTCCATCATAGAACAAACTAGACTAGATTAAGGAGAAAACATACAACAAAATGAAAAGTAAATAAAGCATAGTAGAAGACGCTTTTTATTACCCTTCATCTTCCTGTGATTCTTTTCCAGGTTCATTTGCATTGGAATTGAGAGCTGCTTCGGATGAAAATGACTTCTTATTTGTTTCTTTTTGCTTGTTATGCATAAAGAAAAAGATAAATTACTAGATTCTGCACCAAGATTTTAATTTATCATTGCCACTATTTCAATGGTTTCCACAGATAATTATAGGCAACACAAAGAAGCACAAAAATCAACCACTCAACTCTACAAAGGACTATTGAACCATTAGCATTAGAGTTGGTTACCTTCCATGCTTTCATGGTATTGAAAGGAATTGTGGCAAATACTAAGCATATGAAGAATTATCTCTAATATTTACAAATTTACAAATTATACAAAACAAAAGCATCTAAAAGAAATTATGACACTCGATCTTCTGTTGGAAATGAGAGTCCCAGGATCTGTTGTCATGTTCATTTGCTATTTGCATGTGTCCCTATGCTACGAAGGTAAGTAAATTAAATTCATGGATTTTGAAACCTTACAGTTAATCAATGATTGCCATCTGACAACTATGGGACCAAATCCATTTCATGAAGATGAAATGATAATCACAAGTTGTGATAAAAAAAGGCATTAACAATCCTTTAAAATAATCAAACAAACATTTATTTACATTTCTGGTGAGACAATATGAAACGACTATCTTGTGCAAATGGGAGAAAAGGGTTCATGAAAATATGTATGCCCTTTCAATGAAAATAAAATATGTATGCCCTAAACACCATTGTGAAGTTTGAACCAAAGGAATAACTCATAAACTCTAAATGAATGCATTGTCCACCATTGACAAACTTTACCATGGTGCTCTTGACTAGAGTATTCAGATTTCAAGCAATTGTATTGTTCTCTTTGATATGGAATGACATTATTCTTTTGAATTGTATGATTGTCAACAAAGCTACTATAAACTTAGTTTATGGGAATCATCTTGAATTGTAGGATTGCCACTGAACCTACTATTGACTGAATAAAGTATAGGGACAAGTTCTATTTGTTAAATCATTTGTTGAGTACAGATTGCTATTTCTCATAGATGAGGTTTACAAGGCTATGACACTAAGGATCCAATTAGGATTTTGGGCTAGAGGAAAAGGTTTGTGGGTTCACAACATTGAGGAGCCACAATCTAAATGGTGGCCTACAATGGGATCCTTGCACAAAAATCCAGAAAGTGTTGTCACGTTGTTTCATATTGCTTTCACGGATTCTTGTCAGAACCACAAAAATGTTTTATGGCTACATGTAATTGTGACATGCAAGAGGCATGATTCCTGTGTAGATGCCTTTTTATGTGATGCTAACAATAATACTTGCTGATGCAGACACTTAAAACACTCTTGTAATTATGCACGAGCCAGAGTTAGTGCCTTGTCTTAGATCAAGGCTAAAAGATCACTGCTCTTATTGCCTTATTTTCACAGATGTCTCACTTCATCAATCATAGATTTCTTGTACCTTACCACAACAACTTTGTTTCAGATTTTTTTAGAGACTCTTCAAAGAAAATAAATGTCATTCTGCAAAATGTCCTGGATGCTGCTCTAAATTTCCAACATAGAACAAACTAGACTAGATTAAGGAGAAAACAGACAACAAAATGAAAAGTAAATAAAGCATAGTAGAAGACACTTTTTACTACCCTTCATCTTCCTGTGATTCTTTGCTAGGTTCATTTGCATTTGAATTGAGAGCTGTTTTGGATGAACATGACTTCTTATTTGTTGCTTTTTGCTTGTTCTTCATAAAGCAAAAAATAAATTACTAGATTCTGCACCAAGATTTTAATTTATCATTGCCACTATTTCAATGGTTTCCACAGATAATTATAGGCAACACAAAGAAGCACAAAAATCAACCACTCAACTCTACAAAGGACTATTGAACCATTAGCATTAGATTTGGTTACCTTCCATGCTTTCATGGTATTGAAAGGAATTGTGGAAAATACTAAGCATATGCAGAATTATCTAATATTTACAAATTTACAAATTATACAAAACAAAAGCATCTAAAAGAAGTTATGACACTCGATCTTCTGTTTTAAATGAGAGACCCAGGATCTATTGTCATGTTCATTTTCTATTTGCATGTGTCCCTGTGCTACGAAGGTAAGTAAATTAAATTCATGGATTTTGAAACCTTACAGTTAATCAATGATTGCCATCCGACAACTATGGGACCAAATCCATTTCATGAAGATGAAATAATAATCATAGGTTGTGATAAAAAAGGCATTAACAATCCTTTAAAAGAATCAAACAAACATTTATTTACATTTCTGGTGAGACAATATGAAATGACTATCTTGTGCAAATGGGAGAAAAGGGTTCATGAAAATATGTATGCCCTTTCAATGAAAATAAAATATGTATGCCCTGAACACCATTGTGAAGTTTGAACCAAAGGAATAGCTCATAAAATCTAAATGAATGCATTGTCCACCATTGAAAAACTTTGCCATGGTGCTCTTGACCAGAGTATTCAAATTTCAGGCAATTGTATTGTTCTCTTTGAGACGGAATGACATTATTCTCTTGAATTGTATGATTTCCAACAAAGCTACTATAAACTGAGTTTATGGGAATCATCTTGAATTTTAGGATTGCCACTGAACCTACTATTGACTGAATAAAGTACAGGGACAAGTTCTATTTGTTAAATCATTTGTTGAGTACAGATTGCTACTGCTCATAGATGAGGTTTGCAAGGCTATGACACTAAGGATCCAATTAGGATTGTGGGCCAGAGGAAAAGGTTTTTGGGTTCACAACATTAAGGAGCCACAATCTAAATGGTGGCCTACAATGGGATCCTTGCACAAAAATCTAGAAAGTGTTGTCACGTTGTTTCATATTGCTTTCACAGATTCTTGTCAGAACCACAAAAATGTTTTATGGCTACATGTAATTGTGACATGCAAGAGGTATGATGCCTGTGTAGATGCCTTTTTATGTGATGCCAACAATAATACTTACTAATTCAGACACTTAAAACACTCTTGTAATTATGCACGAGCCAGAGTTAGTGCCTTGTCTTAGATCAAGGCTAAATGATCACTGCTCTTATTGCCTTATTTTCACAGATGTCTCACTTCATCAATCATAGATTTCTTGTACCTTACGACAACAACTTTGTTTCAGATTTTTTTGAGACTCTTCAAAGAAAATAAATGGCATTCTGCAAAATTTCTTGGATGTTGCTCTAAATTTCCAACATAGAACAAACTAGACTAGATTAAGGAGAAAACAGACAAAAAAATGAAAAGTAAATAACGCACAATAGAAGATGCTTTTTATTACCCTTCATCTTCCTATGATTATTTTCCAGGTTCATTTGCATTGGAATTGAGAGCTGCTTTGGATGAAAAAGACTTTTTATTTGTTGCCTTTTGCTTGTTCTGCATAAAGCAAAAGATAAATTACTAGATTCTACACCAAGATTTTAATTTGTCATTGCCACTATTTCAATGGTTTCCACAGATAATTATAGGCAACACAAAGAAGCACAAAAATCAACCACTCAACTCTACAAAGGACTATTGAACCATTAGCATTAGATTTGGTTACCTTCCATGCTTTCATGGTATTGAAAGGAATTGTGGCAAATACTAAGCATATGCAAAATTATTTAATATTTACAAATTTACAAATTATACAAAACAAAAGCATCTAAAAGAACTTATGACACTTGATCTTCTGTTGGAAATGAGAGACCCAGGATTTTTTGTCATGTTCATCTGCTATTTGCATGTGTCCCTATGCTACGAAGGTAAGTAAATTAAATTCATGGATTTTGAAACCTTACAATTAATCAGTGATTGCCATCCGACAACTATGGGACCAAATCCATTTCATGAAGATGAAATAATAATCACAAGTTGTGATAAAAAAAACATTAAAAATCCTTTAAAAGAATCAAAAAAACATTTATTACCATTTCTGGTGAGACAATATGAAATGAACATCTTGTGCAAATGGGAGAAAAGGGTTCATGAAAATATGTATTGCCTTTCAATGAAAATAAAATATGTATGCCCTGAACACCATTGCAAAGTTTGAACCAAAGGAATAGCTCATAAACTATAAATGAATGCATTTTCCACCGTTGACAAACTTTACCATGGTGCTCTTGACCAGAGTATTCAGATTTCAGGCAATTGTACTGTTCTCTTTGAGATGGAATGACATTATTCTCTTGAATTGTATGATTGTCAACAAAGCTACTATAAACTGAGTTTATGGGAATCATCTTGAATTTTAGGATTGCCAGTGAACCTACTATTGACTAAATAAAGTACAAGGACAAGTTCTATTTGTTAAATCATGCAACAATCTAACCTAATATTACTTGCATGGTCTATTTGTTTGCAATACTGAATAGAGATGGATCTGCATGAAATTTATCCCTTTCTCAAAATCAATCGTGCAGGATGGTTTGAGGAGGAAAATAAGGAAAGGAAAGGTAGGGAGTGACTTCCTTTGCTCTATTCAATTCCACATAGGAAAAGGTACTAAGCAAGAGTTGAAAATAATACCAATTCCTTTTCTTTTTCTTCTACAAGACAGATTAGATCCTTCATGGCCAACTTTGAATAGTCAAGATCACCTTCAGGGATGTCAAGTAAATGCTTTTCAACTGCACAGGAGGAAAAAAATTCAAATTTCAATGATTTACACCTTTATTATGTACTTTAGCACATTTCCAAGTTCAATGTATGAAGTTTATACCTATATAATCTCCAAGTTGGGTATTTGTCTAGATGTGTATATAAAAATCCCATGAGTTCCATTGGAGAAAATACTTCATTTGAAAACATATTTTCATGTGCTATAGTTAGAAATATGCAGGACTGTACAAGCACACCAAAAATTTAGCCATACAGAAAATAAGTGTTTATGCCATAACTGTTGTGTTGTTAAAGGATGCTAGTTATATGAAAAAAAATAAGAAAAAAAAGATCAATTGTTTCAGTTCCACCACCTGTAGTTAAATAATAAAATTTTCCTACATCTCCACCAGTTGTTGCATAAGAACAACACTTAAAAAATGTTGCCATGTAAAATAATACAAGATAATTGTATTAATGTCCAACAAATGACCACAAAAGTAGGTAAAAGGGACTATGATAGCACATCTAGTTCAGGTACAAAGTATAAGTGTAAAAGCATCTCCTCGAACAATGCTGAAAGCATAAAAATATTAAGGTCTACAAGCAAACAAGAAACTAATTGCTAAATGTCTAGTTATGAGAGAGTGTAAGAGAAGAGAATGTGCACGGACAATAAAGATGATTGAGACTGGAAATCTAAGTGCTCAGTAAAACAGAGAGGACAGAGAGGATGTCAAGGCCTGTTGTAGGGAAAAAAAAGGAGGCTTAGATATGGGCTTTCCCTCAACTTCATCAACCACTGTGAATGGACTGATCCATTGGTGGATAATATCCTACAGGGAGTGACCAATTCTCAAAGGCACCTGCCATATATCATTGGTGGTAACACAAAATGGAGGAAGTCCATTTCTTCTAACAGTCAAGGCCGTGGTCATATGGAGTAAAAAACCTTATGGATATGTATCTATCAACAAACACTATAAGATCCAATAGTTATCAAAATTGGTTGAACATCCACCCAAGGCATGGTTCTGATGGGGAAGGCATTGATCATGGGTTCAAATCAAATTAACTGACTCAGAGTAGCTGCCCTCTATCCATTTGTGTCAAGGAAGGAGAGGGGATTACACAAGGATTTCCTTTCAAAACAAAAAGCCATTGCTACTGTAACTGTACAGTACCACAATCAACACTTTGCAGCAATTAACCATGTGCTAATATATAATTCTAAACTTGAACACATATGCATGAAAGAAAATATGAAGTTGTGTCAGATTGCATGAGTGAACATCAGAGAGTTTGGAAGATTCAAATGGATTACCCTCGCATAAATCTAGCACACCTCAGGACGAAGCCCTAGAATTCTCGCTATAAGAGGAGGGTCCTATAGTGGAACGTAGAGTCTTGAAGGGTACACTGTGGGACAAGCTACGTTGTAGAGGCCAGAGTGAAGTAATCATACCTGCACTAAACTCAAAGACATGAGTCACCAAGAAGTGCAGCATGCCAATGGAGTTGTCCCTAAAGCAGAACTGAATGGTGATCCTGCACAAGATGCCAACAAGATCTAGAGGATCTGATTTTTAGCATTTTAGAACACGATCTAACTTTTAACGTTTTAGATAGTTGTATTATATAGTGTAGCTGAGACATTAAAAGTATCAAATTTCTGTGTGATTATAGACTGCATGATTAATTGTATTATCTGGTTGCTCAAACTCAGTTAAGATTGAAAATTTGGGACTAAAATGAATACAATGTTTCCAGGACCAGAAATTAGCCTTATAAATAATTTAGTTTCTGCCAGAGGTATATTTTTCCCAAGAACAAAAGAGATTGTAAATATGGTTGTAGAGGGCTTGGTTAGTTTATATGATCAATTTTATTGTATCCATCAGTACTAAGGCCTAAGAGGCAAATTAGGAGGCTGCCATAGCCCCAATTTCATTGAAATTTCAAGACTAGGAAAGGTCCCGAATTGTTGCACAACAGAAAAGCATCTCTAACCATTCCACTCTACTCACCATGGACTATCATGGCTAGGAGGAGAAGTCCAAGTCTAAATCTTATTCCTTGGGGAAAATTAGGTCCATGTTATTTCTGCTCATTTTCATTTACAAATATAAATGCGCTATTGTCCTGTAGCAAGGCCATTATATGTACTTACAAGCCACAATAAGGCCACAACTGTCTCCAACAAGAACACATAAAGAAGAAGGCTTACAGGTGGGAGGAAGGGTGGATTTTGTTGGACATTGGGTTCAACCCTCCTCGTGTGTTTCATGACATGGACTAACCGCCTCTCGTGGATCCTAACTCTGGCGATTGTAGCAGTGACTAATGCCTATGGGTTTTGGTCTAACGGCAATCGTAATTCCAACAAGTGGTATCAGAGCGACAGGTCTCAAGTTCGAAACTCACCCGGCTCGCGTTGGGGGGGAGATTGTTGGACATTGGGTTCAACGCTCCCTGTGTGTTTCGCAACATGGAATAACCGCCTCTCATGGATCCTAACTCTGGCGATTGTAGCGGAGACTAATGCCTGTGGGTTTTGGTCTAACGGAAATCATAATTCCAACAGATTTGAGTAGGGATAAGTGCCCTAACTAGGGTCGAGTTCTTCAAAAAATACAAATCAAATTTTAAGGAATTGGAAGAGAAGTTTGTGGAGAACAGATGTAGGATTGGGTTTGAGTCTTATGATAGCATTATGTGCTTGATTGTGTGAGGGTCACCTTTGTCTAAAAGACCAAAAAATGAGGTTGATAAAACAATAGTTAGAGGGATTGTTTGGAGGGTCATTAGGCATAGTGTAGGAGTGTTCCTTAGTAAGTAGCTCCTAGAATTGAATGTGCAGTAGCATAGGGGGTGTCTCCATAAGTAATGGAAACGTTCATATTGCTAGTTGGTCCATAAGTACGGTAGGGATAGTTGAGGAGCAACCTCACCCTAGGATAGTGTTTTCTTCCTTTAAGTGGACAAAAAATAGAAGCAGCCTGTGGTAGAAGTTGATACAATGATGAAGCAATGGGATCAGGGCTAGAAGAGTGCCCTAACTGGTCTTCTAGAAGTGCATAATTCAAGGGCAAGAGGGCAACAACAGAGAGTTGCAGATTGCCTCTTGGATGATGGCTTGAAGGGTGTCCTAGGAGATGATTCCAGGGAAATGGGAAAATCTCCATCTATTGCAAAAGGGATTTCCTGTCCTGAAGAAAAAAATTATAATAGAAAAATCATGAAAAGAAAAGGCTCAAATCTCTCTTCCAGACTAGTGACATGGCATAAGGCCACATGGACCACTGTGATTGGTTGACATAACACATTAGAAGCATGATGTTAGCATCTAAAATATCTAGGACATGTGGCACTCCATGATAAAGACACATGGTGTGTGGATTTGAGTTTTTCAGGTGGTCAAGTGGGCCAAAAATAGGTGAAATGTGGCACCACTCAGAGATTGACATGTGCCAATTGGTACAAGTGGTAGACAATTGGCATGCTCAAACAACGAGGTGATGCAGGAATGACATGAGGTAGAAAATATCAGAAAAGCCCCAAATCTGGAGAACTAAAGCTCATCACCAACCTGAGATTGACAACTTTACATGATGTAACCTATGAAATCGTAAATGGAGAAATCATAGTAACAATAAAGTAACCTATGTAACAATAAAGTCGAATTCATCCTTGGAGTGGTAAATGGAGAAATCATAGTGAACAACAGGAAACATGCAAAGTTGCTTACAATCAAATAGATGAAAAAACACATACAAAAAACCTAGATAATAATCATGAATAAGCTTAATATTGAATTATGAACTGTAAAGGAACTTACAAAATGTGACATTACGAACCTAGTCAAGCGCACAAGCAAAAATATCCTGGACATGACCCTGGTTGACAAGTTGTATTGCTCATGATGCAAGAGGATTTCTACCTGCATTGCCAAGTCAATCAAAATCCATCATTATCTATACAATAAATACAAGTAATTGTTGTAGTATTTTTTACTCTAAGATGCATTCTTATGATAATGTTAGGAACATATGTTGAAAATTTCAAACATACATGAATAAAATCCTCTTCGTTTCAAGAAAATTTTCTTGAAGTCGCATAAACTTGGAACAAGCCTCCCATGATCTGAAAGAGTAGCAACTAAGTCAACAGTGACTTTTTTGTTGCTACGTTGGATTGAGGGAGGTTTGCTCCAAGATTAAATCGCTCAAATAAATTATTCTCTACTAAACAGGGCTAACCACGTGAAGGTGGAAGCTCTTATGGCCCCTCCCCCCCCCCCCCCTCACATCACTCTCAATTCCCCAATACCCAATCTATATTTCATTTTTTACTTTCATGAGCATAAAAAAAAATATTCAATAACTAATAAAAAACCAATGCAACAAAAAGTACGCAAGGAAACATCGAAACTAGTGCTTGACATAAAAATAGTATGATAAATGAGTTTTTTATATAACGCAAAAAACGTTCCAAGTATGGTAACGTTTGTATTATAATAATACAATATTTTACATTATCAAATTTTATTTTTCTTCTTCCTATTTCTAAAGCTCCTAATTACATCATCAATATCATCGTGCTCTACTCCTGTTTCGTGCCTTTCCCACACTGTTGACCTAGTTTCGTAGTCACGATGTTTGGTCTCATCCAGTGACGAGGCATCGCCTACAAAAATAGATAATATTACATTTTAATTGTCAGTTTTTAAATATCATTGAACTAGTTCGGTAATATTAATAAAAAAAAATGCAATGATATTATTTACTTGGTGCACCAGTTGTCGCCGTTGGGACTGTTGACCTTTCTTCCTCTCTGGTGGTAAGATCCTCAAGGGAAACATTCTCTGTCATTTAAACAAAAAAATTTATAAGGACAACCATCAAGGTATAATTAGAAAAAATTATCAGTGGAAATTAATTACCATCACGGTGTTGAGTCATAAAAAGGTATTTTTTGAACACCTAATTAGCTTACATTAATCATCAATTCGGGAGCGACTTTTTATTTCAAGAGTGTACTATGTCTGAGGCTTCAATTATATAAGAGTAATGCTATGAAGATGTAGTACAGAATGTTAAATGAAAAAGTAACAAATGCTTGTAAAGAAACCTAATTACAGTGACATGAACAGAAATGCTTTTAAAACCTTAATTAAACAAATCTGCAAAACATCGATCAGGGATACAGTAGCAATAACTCCTTCCCTTAGAAATCAATGCAAGATAACCAATCTGGGGACTTGGAAGCAATAACCAGTGTCCTCTATAGTTGGTGATCTTTAAAGCAATCGAAATAAAAGCAAACTCAATCTTCGTGCTAATGAAAATAACTAAAAGGAACAAAATCTGGAAAGGAACAACAGCATGTAACTATAACTCATCTATTTGCTAATCGAAAGCTATGAACAAAAATGGAACAACAATATGAAATGAACAACAATTACAACTCTAACGCAATCAAGCAACTATATTTCCACACTTCAATCCTATCCAGCCAATTACTACGTAACAATGAATTATAACAAACCATAAATTAATGAAACAACAACTCGAATCAGATACAGAACAACAAAGCTTTATAATGATAACAAGATAACCGAACAACAAATGTGCTTCTTGTAAAGGATGAGATAGCAATGCAATTCGTTAATGAATCTGTATTTAATCTAACAGTGATAAATCAATTCTGTAATTGAAATAAACATTAAACACACTTCACACAATAGTAAGCAGGGATTAAAAATACAAACAGCGAAGTGATTCCACCAGAGCCAGGCCCTTAGCGCCAATGAAATACTGTTGGGCTAATTCAGAACTTAGAGGATGAAACGAAACACGTGTCTTATATTAAACAAACATAAAGCATTGCAGAGAAGGTTCTCTCAAAGCCGAGAGTCAATAAACCATTATATTACAGAGGAATAGTTTAAATGCAAAGCTTTTCGATCAACTTTCTCCCTGACTGTCACTAAAGGACATTGTTTTTTATATCAAATCTCGACGGACAATTCAATAAATAAGATGATTTTGGATTCACTCCTCTTTGTTTATTTATCATCCTGTTTACTCTGACCGAGACCGAGCTGTCCACTACCTTTTCTTAGCAATTCGTTCGGATCTCCTTGCCTTTGGCTGGATATGGTTCAATGCTGATGGAGCAGTGGTTACATGATTTTCAATCCCACCTTTGGTACAATTTTTCACCTCGTCTAATTCCTGTTTTGTCAACAAAAAGTAACCTTTAGCCATATTTTTACAATAAACATAAACCTTCCCAATTCTATCATAATTCTTTCAATAAATTACCTTTCCAAGGCAAAAAGGAGTATATATATGGTAAAAGAATGAGAAGATACATAGTAATTTCATACCTTTTTCACTGCCCAACATATCCCCCTGCTTAATATTTTTCATGTCCTCATGAAAACTATAGTTCACATGGAGAGCAGTCAAAGAATAAGCCGAATAAGGTTTGTCATCAACAAGCCTAAAACCATGTAGTGCAGCTAATTCCTCAAAAACATGTTATGTCTGTCCTTCAGGGAGTTCGTAAATAGCTTTGTAGTCTGAAGCAGGGTACCATGCAATAGGGCTGCGGAACCTACATCCTAACCAGAATGGTCCATCTTTTAAAACAAGATGACTATAGGAAATCAGGCGGTCTGCAGCTAGCCCAAAGTTTCTATAATTAAATGGTTCCCTATTTTGCACATTCTGATTGGAGGTTCTCCACCGGACCTTAGCTGCTATATAATCTTGGTTCCTAATGGATAAGAAATAATCTGTTCCATTCAAAATAATTGATTTGTGGAAAGGCCCCAATGCTTGGATAACGCCTTCCTTTGTCATCAAACTTTTCTGTCTAGCCTAAAATTGGGATGGGTTTTGAGGTTCACTCCTAACCCACAAATCTAATTCGTTTTCCTGCCTTTGGAAAGAATTATAGGCTTTAAGCCATTTCAATTGATTTACAACAAAGGAAATGAAAGCCTGATATTGAACATCTCCCACAAAATGGCTAGGGTTTGACTCACAATCATTTTCAAGTACTAAATTATGCAGGTAAAATTCACACAAAAGGCATTGTACTTTGATCCCATAAAGTTTGCTGCATGATACAAATTCGTCTATGGTTTTTAGCTCTATGGATTTCCCTACCCTAATTGCCTTGATCTTTAGTTGCAAATATCCTTCTAGTAAAAACAAAACATATTTTTTTGCGGGGCATCTACAGGCTAAGACATCAGTATACAATGAGCAGAGAGTGTCCATTCGATTGTAGGCTAGTTTTAGTTGGTTCATTACCTTATCAACCTTTTCCTCTGCTTTCCAACATTTTTCATGAGCTTCAACTTCTGCTTCATGAATAATTCTCATTTTTTGCTACAATTCTTGATATCTCTTTCTTGGGACAGTGTCTTCCTCCAATCTTTGCCTTTCTATGCGGGCCTGTGCCAACTCTTCTTGGAGTCTGGCCAGTGTCGGATCACTAAAAGTATGCTGACTGCTAGATTGCATATTTTCACTTGAAACAGGTCCCTTTGGAACAACTTGTGTTGGAATAGTCATTTTCTGCTCCGTATCCTCATAATTAGGCTCAAGCATGGTTTCTTCTGCAACTTGGGGGTTCCTATTAGCGGTCCTCTTTCTCTTTTTCGAACTTCTTTTGGTAGCTATGCTTCTTTTCTTAGGGGCTCGCCTAGGCATTTGTTTCATTCTCAGAATCCTAATGGTTTGCCTGAGCTGTTCTACTAGTTTATGAAGCTTTATTCATTCCCTGCAAAGCTTCTCAATCTCAGTTTCTTTCCTCCTTTTTCTTAATGGAACAGTCGCTCCTTTCTCTGAACCCATTTGCTCGACATGGTTTTGGTCTATATCAGTCGTGCCTTCAATTAAATTCTCTTCCTGATCTTCTTCTTGGGGTTCTTCTTCCTCATTCATATTCCCTTGGCTAAATTCTTCGGGATTCATATTCTCAGTTGACTCTGTAATCTCCTGGGGGCTTCCAAGTTGAGATATTGCTTCGGTGTTGTCTTTCTCCTATTCACGCCTCTCAAGAGACATTCAACATTTCTCTAGCTGTTTCTTTATCGTTAGCAGAGTACTTTGGTAGTTGATTAATATCAATATTAAGGTCCAAAGGGCTATGAGGTTGTGCATAATCACTCATATTGGCCAAAATCTGGGCCAATTGGTCTTCCTGTAAAGGGCTTACGATAGCATTTTCGGGAGGCTCTGTTCCTTCTTTATTGCTGCTATGATGGTCTTCGTCCTCCTCACAGGTATGATAGCTTCCTTCCTCCTCATCCGAATATCGAATTTATCCTTCAATTTCTTCTTCCTCAGTATTTCCTTCGATTTATTCTTCCTCATTATTTCCTTCCTATGCACTGGATTGTTTTTCACTACCAGTGTGGCGACTTATTTCTTCTTCGTTCGAGTAGCGAATTTCTCCTTCCAATTCCTCTTCTTCATCAGTACGAGGGCTTACTCCCTCCAATTGTGGAGGTTGTTCACCCTCTGAACTGTGCAATTCTAGGGGCTGGCTACTGCTGCCCGGAAGTCCTTCCACCATCCTCCTACTTCATTTTGAACGGAGGGACTGTCTGTGAGTAGATGGCTCAGCGATTGAGCCGGCCATCCATTTCCGTTTTGGAGCAGGTAAATCTAACCCTCTGTCAATGGAGAATATCAACTCTTCCCAGTTGGTCTGTTGCTGGGCGAGGCTACTGTTTGGTCAATTTAGTGTGTCCTAAATTGCTACATTAATTTTTCAATCCGAGATTCGTAAGCTGACGAAGTGTGGCGCACTATATGTGCAAGATAACCTATCTCTTACTTTTTTTGTCGTTTTTGGTTTTTTTTATTTATTTATCTTGGTTGGTTTCCTAATGTGAGATAGAAATTCTAAAAGACAAGTATGGTTATGAATGTTCAAGGCAATGATGTCCTTTATAATGATTTCCCAAACTTCAAACTTCAAAAGGATTTTGAAACATACAATGATAGAATTAATTTTTAAAAGAAAATGAAAATGTGCCACTATTCTAGTTAAACAAACAGTGAACTATTGATCATGAAAACCATTATCCTTGCTGCTGTCTAAACACAAAAGAAACTGTACTCAAAGAAATCCAAAGATTGCAAGCAAAGTAAAGCTAAAATCAAATTACATCAACTCATATTCTGACCCCTCACCATTAGTCTTGCTATGGCTTTCGGAGGTAATCATAAACAACTTGAGCAATCTGATATCTAATTTGCAGAAAAATAAACTAATATCAAATTACACACTCATACTTCAATCCCTCACCATTAGTCTTGCTATGGCTTTCAGAGGTAACTGATAATGACATGAGCAATTTAATATCTAACTTGCAGAAAAATAAACTAATATCAAACTACACACTCATACTTCAATCCCTCCCCATTAGTCTCGCTATGGCTTTCGGAGGTAACTGATAATGACATGAGAAATTTAATATTTAACTTGCAGAAAAATAAAATAATATCAAACTACACACTCATACTTCAATCCCTCACCATTAGTCTCGCTATGGCTTTCGGAGGTAACTGATAACATGAGCAATTTAATATCTAATTAACTAGTAAAGAAAATGTACAAAACTGAAATGAATAAAACAATGCTGGAATTAAAAACTAAGAAAAAGAAATCAGCAGAAGGACAAGATTGATTCCATGTCATTAGTCATTTTAAACTATGTGAAAATGCCCTCGGGCTGCCTACTATAATCTGGAACAAAACACTGATCAGTTAACAACAGTATAAAGTATGAAAAATTATGAATAGAAACAAAACGTTAATACCATAAGAAATGTAATATATACATGTGAATGATTATGGCACAATGAACATAAGGAAATGAAGCATGAGACTATACAATAATACACAAAACCTCGGCGTGTGTAGGGGCCCTCTGCACAATCCTCGGGAAGCAGCTATCAAAAACGAATTATGCTTATGAACAGAGTCTTCTCATATATTTAAAATGCAGTCATAACAAGGAAATAATGTCACGGCACAATGGGCTTTCTATCCAGCAAATTACATTACAACAACTAACTATTATGCGTATGAGAACGCATTATTTATAACAGATAATGTCATAACTGATTTCCTACATTCTGCACTGATACAAGACACGTGAACCACCACGTCCAGAAATCTAGCATCATGGCTACCGTGAAGATTAAATCTAAGGAGAGTGGTCATTGGATTCGGCTTATGGAGCCGTTTACAGGTGTTGATATGTCTCCCGTGATTTAAAAACGGCCACGCAAATCTTCATGTGGTGAAAAACAGAGTTCTGTCACCGTGGGACTCTTCGGTTGACCACCGCTTGACCACCTTTGACCACAGCCTTCTTAGGTGAATTCGACTAAGCCAATAGGACTCGATCCATGTCCATGTCATTTTCAACTTTCCCATGTGGCTCGATTTGCCTGAAGACACCTGCAATATAGAATTTAACAAAATGGCTGCGGAAAGTTGCAGCAGCTGCGGAAAGTGACAAGATTCCGTAGCTAAATGAGCAAAAATCTAATTCAAACAGCAGACACAAAACATAGTTAAAAACCACTTTAAATTCTCTTTTATGATTAATATGCAATGATATTGATGGCTTAGGAGGTCCAGGTAAATGGAAAAAGTCTAGAAAGGTGTATAGGAAAGATGCAGATTTGAGACTCAACATACCCCCACTGTGAAGGTGTTGCATGTCCTCATGCAACCAAAATTTTGATCATCCTTCTTCAATTCATATGCCTTGACACTTCAGCCAGTACATCCAGTCCTCTCCTCCTCTTCCTTGGTGCTGCTAACATCCTGGGCTTCTTCATCAAGCATCCGAATTTGATATTAACCAGTGCTCTACTTAACTTCTGGCATTTCTTCTTCAATTTCCTATTCTTTTTCTGCCACAGTCCCAGATGTAGCATGGTATTGTCATGAATGATCTTGTCCAATTTGCTTTGTTCCTTTAATGCCTCATTTTCATTTTTAATGTGTCTATTTAAAACCTCCAACTCAAAGACTTCTTGTTTCAATGATTGGACTAGATCTTCTTGTGCTGTGTGAGGCTGAGTGGATGAGGTGCTGGGGCCCGTGGCTGTCCTTTCTAAGGATTCTATGTAATCGTACACCTCTTGCTACTTTGGATCTATCTCAGGTGTCGTTTTCCTTGGGCTGTCCCCAAAATACCGTGGAGGAGAATTGTCTTCAAAATCTGGCTGAAAAGGGCTCATGTCAACGTCTTGAGGACTAGCTTCAATGTTTGACTAAGAATTAGGTGGACTATGTTCAACGTTTGGCTGAGAATGAGATGGACTATGGCCAGCTGGAGTTTGTTCAGGTGTTACTTCTCCCAAATCAATAAAATGAGGTCTTTTTGTCTGTGTTTTCTTCCACTTTCCTTTAAGCCTGCTGCTTCTTCTTACATACTGTGGACTACTGTCTTTTTCCTTTTGTTTTTATTTTCCCCTCTTTTTGGCCATAGATGACTGTTCCTGAAGGTGAACTAGTCTCTCAGATAACACTTGATGATCTTCTTCTGAGGAAGGGGTTTGATGCACAGCCTCAATGCTTCTTTTCTCTTTTGATTTTATTGGCTTTTTACCCTTGGTTTCTTCCTTCCTCCTTTTTGACAATATTTCTTCTCTACTAGTTCTTTCAACTGTATTAGTAGGAGTGCTTTGAGTTTTATCATTTGTTCTCTTTCTTCTACTTCTTTTTGATGTACTTCCTTCAGGAATTTCTTGAGGTTCTTCAAAGAAATTTCTAACTAAAAATTGCTCCCAGGTGTCCTTTTCCTCCTTTAATTGTTTTTCTACCAAAAATTTCACAAGACCATGGTGATACAAATGTGGTTCTACGTCCCCTAGATGCTTCTGGACGGTTACAGACATCTTCTTCAAACTGTTTAATAAAAAGTATGGCAGATTGAGGGCCTGGTTGTCTAAGAAATTCATCAACAGTCGGGTATGATACATGTACATTGACCCAAAACGGCCCTCACAGGTGATAAATTTTTTAATAACTAACAGTAAACTGGCCCACTCTTCTTTTAAAGCATGAACAGGAATTCCCCTTTTAAAAATGGTGACATCCATACCTGGGTTATGTAGGATCACTCTCCAGGCTTCATCACTAATGCTCTTGTTCTTGAACCAGCGTTCACCTTCCTGAGGAAGTTCTGTAGCAGCTGCTATGGATGCCTCAGTCACTGTAAATTTGAGGTCCCCAATCTCCACCTCTAGACCGTTGAAAGACCTCACAAAAGCTTTAGTTACTTCCTTATGGTAGCCTTTGAATTTTTGAATAAACCGAAGCCACTTTTCCTTTTTCAATATATCTCTGACTTGCGGATACCCTTCCATAAATTTGGGTCCCTCTGGTTCTGTTCTCAACAACTAACCCATCCTTCCTTCTATACTTTTAGAAATCGTCTACGTGAGGAGGGTTTAGCGGAGGTAAGATGGCAGAAATGATCATGGTTTATGATAGAGGCCAGTGACTGTAAGCGGATAATTAAGCGGAATAGAGAACGAAATGGGGTGAAGGCTTATGTGAGCACGATGGAAATGCAGCCGTGAGATCAATAGAATAGTAAGGGGAGTAAAACGCATCTGGAAATATTTAAAATTGGGTGGCTGCAGAGTAGATGCAAACACGTTTATGCAACGGCTACGGATTTTGTGCGGCTAAGAGAAGCCGTAGTCAAATCAACTACATTTCTTAACTACAGGTGGAGTATCAATGTATAGCCGAACACTAATGAAGACCGGAGGCTTGATTATGAGGCCGTTTAGAAATGAATGCAAGGATTGTGGGGGAATCGAATAGAGATCGTGGGATGGTTACGGAGCTATCAACACAATCATTGCATATAATGGAGCTATGGTTTATAACTATGTAAAAATGTGCTTGAATGCCATTTGAAATAAATTTTTACTCATACCTTGGAATTCTTGTCATTTTTTATTGGTCTTCAATCAGTTGCTCCTCATTGATGTCTTTGAA
Source organism: Pinus albicaulis (assembly GCA_034641835.2). Lineage (NCBI taxonomy): Eukaryota > Viridiplantae > Streptophyta > Pinopsida > Pinales > Pinaceae > Pinus > Pinus albicaulis. The sequence continues at coordinate 53,030 of JAXQQM020070859.1, read as the reverse complement.
TGCCCCATGTCTTAATAATATGTCTTCATACCTGCATTTGATTTCATGATTGTTGAACTAACATCTGACTGTAAATTTTTGAAAAACAGAGTGGTGGTTGCAGAAACTGCTTCTGGCTGTGGAAACTGGTGTCAGCTGCGGAAACTGACACAGTAATTATTTGAGTGAATGGAAATAGATGGATGATACCTGACTGAATGAAAATGATCATGAAAGAAAATTTTTTATTGGTGAAATGAAATGAAATAGATGAAATGAAGTGAAATGAAATGAAGCAGAGTGGAATGAAGTGGAATGAAATGGAGTGGGTTGTCAAAAACTTGTGAAATAAGAGAGAGAAATTTTTTTTTTTGGGAAAATATAGGGTGTCAAGTGTTCCTGATTTTCACCCTACATTTTCTGTATAAGACTGCCAATCTGTGATTGGTTTTCAGGCTTATACTATTTTTTTTTTTTTTTTTTTTTTGCTTGAAACTGTAGAAATTTCTGTTTTCCCACCCCGGTTTTCAGTTTCACCTTATTACTCCAAAATAGTTAAATGCCCTTTCCCATATCCATACATTTAACAAGCTGGAAAATAAATTTTGCTAAAAACACAAATTCTGGAAAAATTACAGAATGCTGGAAAATGCAGAAATAAATATCAGCACACATAAAACAGTCATTCACACATTTTGACACATATATTTTTGGTCAACATGACCCTGGAAAAACCCCCTACAACTCTTGGGGAAAACCAGTTCAAAAGCTCCTTATTTCTGGAAAATGATTTTTAGAGTGAGAGAAATATTCAGCAAAAAATCAGCAAACAGACTTTACAACTTATCTCGTTTTCCGTGCTTAACCACCGCCTCGGAAAATGTGCAAACAACAAAAACAGAATAGCAATAAATGCTATATGTTCTCCTCGATTTTCATGCCCAGAAATCTGCAATAAATGCAGCTGTACGGCCTCCTCAAAATCTGTGCAAACAACAATAAATACTGTTGTCCAAAATCTCGATTTTTGTGCCAAAAACATAGCAGAACTTTGTTGTACGGAACAAACCTCTGCTACCTCGATTTTTGTGCCCAATATTGTTGTACGGCCTTGCTGTACGGCCTCCTTTTCTAGAAAATCGTGCCCAAAAATTCTGCCTTTCACTGTGTTAACTCAGCTGTACAGTCTTGCTGAAATGTTGCCTTGGAAAGTGTGCCAAGCTGTTGCCTCCTTCTCCTCACTGCCCAGAAATCTCCCTTACTCTCTTGCTCTCCTTCTCTCAATCTGCTCATGAAAGAATGAATGATCTTTTCCTCCTTTTCCTCCTTTAACCTAACCCTAAGTGACTTTTGGGGAATCCCTAAATCCAATGGTTGAGATAGATTGAGATCTAGGGCTGAGATTAAATGCTCATTTAAATCTCACTTTCTATTTTTTAATTCACCCCACTTTAATAAAGACCCACTTAGTCTTTTATTTCCAAAGTCACTTTTTTCCTTTCTAATTTTATATTGACTTTATTTAAAGTCACTTTAACTTTAGTAACTTTATCACTTAAAGTCACTTTAAAATTAGATTTGACTTTATAACTTTATAAAGTCACTTTAGTAACTTTATCACTTAAATCACTTTTAAATTAGATTTAACTTTATAAAAATTTATAAAGTTACTTTAGGAGAAAAATTAAATTCTTTTGGACACTTTTCCCTAGGCCAAAGATCAAAGCCTTAGGGAACCACCTGTCCTCCGGTACTAAATTTCAACACTCCCTCTTACCGAGGAAGGTGTTCCTCACCACACCCATCTTGTCTCTGAAGTAGACATGCTTGCCCCGTGGTAAGGCTTTAGTAAGAATATCTGCAACCTGCTCATTAGTGGGAATATACTCAAGCTTCACAGCTCATTTCTGAACATAGTCTCTGATGAAATGATATTTGATCCCGATATGCTTTGACCTGTCATGAAATACTGGATTCTCCGTGAGTTTAATGCAACTCTGATTATCACAGTAAATCACTGAAGGTCTCAACGGTTGACCAAATAAGCCAAACAACATCTTGTGAAGCCAGATGGCCTCACAACTAGCTAGACTGGCTGCCATATACTCTGCTTCCACTGAACTCAATGCTACTGACTGCTGCTTCCGGCTGAACCATGACACCACTGCCGAACCCAACCCGAAACAACACCTTGAAGTGCTCTTCCTATCAGAAGCACAACCTGCCCAATCAGAATCATTGTAACCTGCCAATCTCACTCCATCCCCCTGCCTGTAGTCCAGACCATAATCCACTGTCCCCTGCAAGTACCGCAAAATGTGTTTGCAGCCACCCAGTGAACCTTCCTAGGCTCACACATAAACTGACTCATCGTGTTGACTGCAAAACAAATATCTGGTCTAGTGTTGACCAAATACATCAAGGAACCAATCAGCTGTCTGTACAATGTGGGATCCACCAACTCGGAATCCGAAGCATGAAGCTTCTTCCGGTTGGTGATCATCGGTGTCGACATGGGTCTACAATCCTCCATGTGGAATCTGCCAAGGATGTCCACAATATACTTCCCCTGTCCCAGGAAGAAATGCCCCTCCTCCCGCCACACCTCCAAACCCAAAAAGTAATGCATCAAGCCGATGTCCTTCATCTCAAACTCCGCCGCAAGATCTCTCTTGCAGTGCTCTATGAGTCTCTCTGCAGCTGTAATGACTAAGTCATCCACATACAGCACCAGAATGAGAGGCTCCTCACCTATCACAATATAGTAAAGGTTCGGATCTGCCTCACTCTTTGTGAAACCCATCTTCTGCAAGTAAGTATATATCCTGGAGTACCAAGCTCTGGGAGCTTGCTTAAGGCCATAAAGGGCCTTCTTCAGTCTGCACACATGGGACTCCTTCCCATGCACCTCAAAGCCCTATGGCTGCTCAATGTACACCTCCTCATGTATGAAGCCATTGAGAAATGCGGTCTTCACATCCATCTGGTGGATCTTCCAACCCATCTCTGCTGCTATCGATATAATGGAGCGGATCGAAGTATATCGAGCCACGGGAGCGAAGGTCTCCTCATAATCAAATCCCACTACCTGGGAGAACCCTCTAGCCACAAACCTCGCTTTGAATTTCTCAATGCTGCCATCTGCAAAATGCTTTACCTTGTAAATCCATCTGGAAGTAACCACGGATTTGCCCTCAGGCCTAGGCACCACCTTCCAAACATCATTCTTCATGATATAAGAATACTCCTCCTGCATGGCCTCTCTCCAGACCTGCTGGCTAGCTGCCTCCTCATAACTAGAAGGCTCGGAGTCAAGGATGCTGGTAGCCATTTCCATATAGCTACAAAACCTCTCAGGTGGTCTGCTCTCTCTGACCGGCCTCTTAGGCTCAGCAACAGATGTGGCATCTCTCAAGGTGTCCTGAAGCCACTTGGGCTTCCTCTTCCCTGAGCACACTTCTCCCGCTGGAGAATAAAACTCCTCCTCCTCAACATCAGGAGCCTGAAATCTTGACTGTTTGTCTGCTGTCCTCCTGCCTGCACCTGAACCTATAGAAGCTGAGGTACCGTGTGAACTGTCCATCAGTGGACTCCCTAGTGAACTGCTCTGCGGACTACTTTGCATGCTGCCCGTAGCACCACCTCTCTGACTCGGTGAGCCACTTCCCACTGATGGACCTGACATCATCATAGATGTACCTCCGGATCCTCCTGATCCCTGCCCACTGGATCCCTGCGACTGACTCAACTGCTGCTGAGGGTCTAGCTGATCTAGATACTCTAACTCTCGTGACCTCCTGAAGGCCCTGTCCTCCTCAAACTTCACATCCCGCCTGACAACAACTTTCCTCTGTGCAGGAATGTAAATCCGAAAGGCCTTGGAGGTCTCACTGTAGCCCACAAATATACCCTTCTCTGCGGTGGGCTCTAGTTTGGTCCTCTTCTCCTTGGGTATGTAGGAGTATGTGATGCACCCAAAGATACGAAGATGACCAATATCAGGCTTCTTCCCAGAAAAAGCCTCCTCCGGAGTCATGTGCCCCAAGGCACGATGCAGACTTCTGTTCTACAAATAAACATCTGTGTTGCAGGCCTCAGCCCACAAAAACAATGGCAACCCTTGATCATGCAACATGTCTTTGGCAGCCCCTCCGATGGATCTGTTCTTCCTCTCCGCAACCCCGTTTTGCTGGGGGTTGTAAGGAACAGTGAACTCCCTCCTAATGCCTGCCTCCGCACAATAGTCAACAAACTCTCCAAGGGTGTACTCTCCCCCATTGTCCGACCTCAGGGACTTGATCTTCCGACCTGTCTGTGTCTCTACAAGAGCTCTGAACTCCTAAAACCGCTTGAAGACCTCACTCTTGGTCTTCAAGAAATAAATCCAGGTCCTCCTGGAGTGATCATCAATGAATAAAACATAGTACTCATATCCACTCAAGGAAACATGAGACATCCAACCGCTCACATCGGAATGAATCAAATCAAGTACCTCAGTCGCTCTGCTGTCACTGCTGGGAAAAGGGGATTTGGCAAACTTGCCCATCGCACATCCTCTGCAAGTATCAAAGTGATCAGTACTGAAATCTGGCACACCTGTAGTGATCTCCCGCAAGGTCCTCAAGGCTCCATGATACATATGCCCCATCCTGCAGTGCCAAATCTCACACAGCTCAGAACTGCTAGCTCTGCTATCGGTACTGCTGCTTAATGCCAAAAGGGGCTGAAATGCAAACTTGTACACCTTTGCATGGCGTACACCTATCACTCTAGCTGAATCAGCTGGAGTGCCCCTGGGATACATCAACACCTGTCCTCCCCTGAACAGTATCTCATATCCTCTATCCTCCAAAGCTGAGACGGATATGAAGTTCTTCCTCATCCCTGGCACATAAAGAACATCTGACACCTTCAAGGCTGGTTTGGACTCCCTCTGAAATGTCATTGTCCCCACACCGACTGCTCTAACAACTCTGTCATCACCGAGTACTACCTCTATATCAGTGTCACTCTCTGAAAGCTCTGAGAAGTGCTCACGGACTCCTGTCATGTGACGTGAAGCCCCACTGTCCACATACCAGATACCCGAGGATGCTCCGCTAATCGAGGGAAATGCATGCTCCCTCTGAACCTCTATGGCAGATGATCCCGCACTAGACGACTCACACGCAGTGAACCCAAACTCTCGATCAAAATGATCTACAAAGTCCTCAACCTCTACTGAAGCTGCCATGCTCTGGTTCTTCCCCTTCTTCTTCTTCTTCTCCGGACACACAACTGCATAGTGTCCCATCTTCTGACAATTCCAACACTTCACTTTGGAATAGTCCTTTTGTGTGTTATCCTGTTTACCTTTACCTTTGCCTTTGCCCCCACCATTGCTTGTGGAAGCCTGCTTCCTCCCTTTGCCTTTCTTGCGTCCTGCCAACAGTGCTACATCCTCATCCTGCTCAACTGGCTTGGCTGCCCCAAGCTGACCTTTCCTGATCTCTGTCTGAATGTAATCATCCCAAAACCTCTCCCATGTGGGAAGGGTCTCACGTGCACAAACCGCATCAGCAAAGTTCATCCATGAACTGGGGAGGCCATTCACAGCAATCCGCACCAACTCAGTGGGTGGAATGGCCTCTCCAATCGCTGCCAACTCATCTCTCACATTAGTAATCTTTGTGAGATATCCAACTGCACTATCATTGTCCATCTTAATGGTCTTCAGCTTCTCCTTCAGGACCATTTTCCGGTTCTCATTGGTACTCTGGTAGAGATTGGACAATGCTGTCCACATCTCATGAGCATTTCTCTTCCCTCTTACATGAGGAATGCAATGGTCTTTGATTCCGTCTAGAATCAATCTCTTATACCCTTGTTGTTCTTTTTATTATATGCTGCCAACTGAGTAGCATCAGTAGGCACATTCACAGGGTTCTGTGTGGTATGCACCATAATGTCCCAGACTTCTGCCTCCTCAAAGATACTCTGCATTCTCTCCTTCCAAATGCTGTAATTGGAATGCCCATCCAACCTATCCTCCACCCTCAGTCCCAAAGACATCCTGCTGTCCTAAAACTGAAAAATAGCACTGCTATAGTAAAGATAAAACTGTTGTTTGTGAAAAATCAGCTTGCTGGAATTCTCTGAGTGAAAAATCAGCAGGCTGTAATTTTCCTCCTTGCTGTCCCAAACTTCTCTTCAGCACTCAAGCTCCGATACCATGTAGAAATTTCTGTTTTCCCACCCCGGTTTTCAGTTTCACCTTATTACTCCAAAATAGTTAAATGCTCTTTCCCATATCCATACATTTAACAAGCTGGAAAATAAATTTTGCTGAAAACACAAATTCTGGAAAAATTACAGAATGCTGGAAAATGCAGAAATAAATATCAGCACACATAAAACAGTCATTCACACATTTTGACACATATTTTTGGTCAACATGACCTTGGAAAAACCCCCTACAACTCTTGGGGAAAACCAGTTCGAAAGCTCCTTCTTATTTCTGGAAAATGCTTTTTACAGTGAGAGAAATATTCAGCAAAAAAATCAGCAAACAGACTTTACAACTTATCTCGTTTTCCGTGCTTAACCACCGCCTCGGAAAATGTGCAAACAGCAAAAACATAACAGCAATAAATGTTGTACGTCCTCCTCGATTTTCGTGCCCAGAAATCTGCAATAAATGCAGCTGTACGGCCTCCTCAAAATCTGTGCAAACAACAATAAACATTGCTGTCCAAAATCTCGATTTTTGTGCCAAAAACACAGCAGAACTTTGCTGTACGAAACAGCCCTCTGCTGCCTCGATTTCTGTGCCCAATCTTGTTGTACGGCCTTGCCGTACGACCTCCTTTTCTAGAAAACCGTGCCCAAAAATTCTGCCTTTCACTGTGCTAACTCAGCTGTACGGTCTTGCTGAAATGCTGCCTTGGAAAGTGTGCCAAGCTGCTGCCTACTTCTCCTCACTGCCCAGAAATCTCCCTTGCTCTCTTGCTCTCCTTCTCTCAATCTGCTCATGAAAGAATGAATGACCTTTTCCTCCTTTTCCTCCTTTAACCTAACCCTAAGTGACTTTTGGGAAATCCCTAAATCCAATGGCTGAAATAGATTGAGATCTAGGGCTGAGATTAAATGCTCATTTAAATCTCACTTTCTATTTTTTAATTCACCCCACTTTAATAAAGACCCACTTTGTCATTTATTTCCAAAGTCACTTTTCCTTTCTAATTTTACATTGACTTTATTAAAGTCACTTTAAAATTAGACTTTAGTAACTTTATCACTTAAAGTCACTTTTAAATTAGATTTGACTTTATAACTTTATAAAGTCACTTTAGTAACTTTATCACTTAAAGCCACTTTTAAATTATATTTGACTTTATAACTTTATAAAGTCACTTTAGGAGAAAAAATTAAATTCTTTTGGACACTTTTCCCTAGGCCAAAGATCAAAGCCTTAGGGAACCACCTGTCCTCCAATACCAAATTTCAACAGAAACTGAAAAGAACAAAGACTAGGCTGGTGGAGAAGAAGGATTCTTCTTCACTAGCCTTATTGCAGAATTATCTTGAAACATTTTGACAAATTCCTCTTTTGAGAGTGGCTTATGATAGATCTTTAATCTGTGGCCATTCACAATAAGAGGAGTTTGAAATTCATCAATGGTCTTGATTCTTACTGCTCCATTGCTAAAGATCTTATCAATCTCATATGGCCCAAGCCAATGAGTCTGAAATTTTCCTTTAAAATATTTAAACTTGGAATCAAATAACAATGCCCAATCTCCTTCTTGAAACTTCTTCTCTTTGATGTATTTGTCATGCCATTTAGCTCTTTGATATTGAACTAGATCAGTTCTTAGAATTGCCTCTTGTCTGATCTCATCTAGCTCATTCAACTGCTCCATTCTATGCTTTTGGGCTTCTGATAGATCCATCCCCAACTGAACTGTTATCTTGAAGGTTTTGACTTGGAACTCAATGGGGAGCAGGACTTCTTTCCCATAAACAAGTTCATAGGGAGAATGTCCTGTTGTATTTCTCCATGTAGTTCTGTAGGCCCACAAGGCTTCAGGAAGCCTTTCTGCCCAATCTCTTCTATGTAGATGAACAGTTTTGGTGATGATATTTTCAAGAACTTTGTTTGTGGACTCCACTTGACCATTTGCTTGTGGATGGTAAGGAGTAGATCTTCTGTGCTTGATTTTGTATTCTTCCATCAACTTCTCCACCAAATTGGATGTGAATTGGCTCCCCTGATCTGTCACAATTTCTCTTGGAACACCAAAGCGAATAAAAATATCCTCATAAAGAAAATGAACAACTGAATTTTCAGTAGCAGATACTAATGCTTTGGCTTCTACCCATTTAGTAACATAATCAGTACAAACCAATATATACTCCTTTTGCTTAGATGGTGGATTAATAGGTCCTATGAAATCTAAAGCCCATTTTTCAAAGGGTTCGATGAGTACATGTGGTTGCAATGACATTTCATTTAAAAGGGTAGGTTTCCCTACTCTTTGGCAGCTGTCACACCTTTTGACATATTGTTTTGCATCTTTGAAGAGGGAAGGCCAATAATATCCTAAAGAGAGGATTTTATAGGCTGTCCTTTTGTCTGCAAAGTGTCCGCCGCATGGTTCATCGTGACATGCCTTAAGGATATCAGGCATTTCATCTTCCCTGACACATCTTCTGATCACAAGATCTGGCCCTGTTTTAAACAATTCGTTAGAAATCCATGAATATTTTGAACTCTCCTGAATAATTTTTCTTTTTTTCACTTGGAAATAAATGTGGAGGCAGTTTCCCTGTAACCAAATAGTTAGCAATATCTGCATACCAAGGGGTCTTAATATTTACTGCAAACAAATATTCATCAGGAAACTTATCCTCTACAGGAGAATCTTCTTTAAAATTCTGAATCCTATACAAGAAATCAGCTACTATATTTTGTTTTCCTGGTCTATCCAACACAGTAATATTGAATTCCTACAAAAGTAGGAGCCATCTTGTCACTCTGTCATTAGTAACAGGTTTGTTCATTAGATATCTAATTGCAGAATGATCAGTATAAATAAAAGTTTCATAGCCTGTTATATAATGTCTAAATTTATTAATTGCATGAACAACGGCTAAAAACTCTTTTTCAGTCACAGTATAGTTCAACTCTGTGGGAGTCAAATTTTTACTGGTATAGTAAATGGCATAAGGGACTAAATCCTTTTGACCCAACACAGCTCCTAAAGCTGTATCTGAAGCATCTGTAGAAATATGGAAAGGAAGTTTCCAATTTGGTCCTCTCAAGATAGGTGCTTCAGATATTCTTGTTTTCAAAGTTTCAAAGGTTGATTGACAATCAGAATCCCATTTGAATTCACAGTCTTTTGTAAGCAATTTGAAGAGTGGATATGCTATTTTAGTGAAGTTTTCTATATATCTTCTATAGTAACCAGTAAATCCTAGAAAACTTCTAACATCTCTTTGACAATTTGGAATAGGCAACTTGGAGATGACTTCAACTTTTGATCTATCAACCTTAATTCCATCTCCTGAAATATGATGCCCCAAAACAATACCTTCAGTAAACATCATAAAGCATTTTTCATGGCTTAATGAAAGGTTTGTTTCTTTACATCTTATAAGGACTTTTCCCAAATTTTCTAATGCCTCTTCAAATGAATTACCATAAACTGTAAAATCATCCATATAAACCTCTACACAATCATGGATTAGATCAGAAAAAATTCCTAGTACTGCTCTTTGGAATGTTGCTTGTGCATTACATAACCCAAAAGGAAGCACTCGGTAGGCAAAAGTTCCCCATGGACAAGTAAATGTGGTCTTATCTTGATCTTCAGGTGCTACCTGAATTTGATTATAGCCACTAAAACTATCCAAAAATGAAAAGTACTTTTTACCTGCTAATGTATCTAATACCTGATCGATAAAGGGCAAAGGAAAGTGATCCTTCAAAGTTGCTTTGTTCAATTCCCTGTAATCAATGCATACCCTCCATTTACCATTCTTTTTAGGTACTATAACCAAAGGAGAAACCCATCGGCTATCCGAAATTGGATAAATGAAGTTTACATTGAGAAGTTTTTGGAGCTCTTCTTTCACTATCTCCCTAAGATTTGGATTCATCCTTCTTTGAGGTTGTCTGATTGGTCTACTGTTCTCCTCAATATAGATATGATGGATGCAAGTCTTAGGATCAATACCTTTCATGTCAGTATACTCCCATGCAAATGTAGTAGAATGTTTTTGCAAGATTTTGGTTAGTTCCTCCTGTTGTGACTTTTCCAAATTTTTGTTGATATTTAATGTTTTTCCTGGAAAAATATCAATGGTAGAACTACCAAACTCTTCCATAGAGTAAATAGACATTTTTCTTGATGATAAATATTCTATGTCAGTTTACAACTGAAATTGTGTGGGGTCATATTCTGAAAATGTCTCAAAATTTTCTAATGTGTTCAGAATTTGACTATCCTCACTGATTTCAGAAATGGTAAAGACAGGTTGTATAGTGTCCTCATCATCGACCCATTCATTGTCTCCTACTTCTGTGATTGCTTTTGCTGGAGGATACAAATTGAATTTCTTTGTCGAATTACCATTAGAAATGTACATATCCTCAGATCTACAACTAATGAAAGCATCAGCTGTGGCTAGCCAAGGTCTTCCTAAGATAAGTGGGTGCCCTCCTAGATTACTCTTGGGAGTCAAAATCATAAAATCTACCGGATATTCCCAAGAATCTAAGGAGACTGAAATATCTTCTAATACACCATCTGGTTTGATAATTGATCGATCTGCAAGTTGTAGTAAAGTAGGTGTAAAAAGAAGGTTAGGAAGTTTTAGCTGGTCCATAGTCTGTCTACTCATAATGTTGATAGCAGCCCCTAAGTCAATCAATGTATTTGGAATTTCCATCCCATTTATATGTGTCTTGACAATTGGACTACCTGGATCTACATACTTCTGCATGGTAATTTTTCCCATCATGATATCTGCAATTTTTCCTACCAGGTGGATTATTCTTGTGTCCTTTAGTTTCCTTCCTGGTCTTTTGAGACTCAACTCCTTTATTGTTTTTGCTAGAATAGGAATCTCTCGAATGGCTTGTAGCAAGGGAATCTTGATACAAACATTCTTTAATTCATCTAGAAAATCATAGTTAGGCAACAGGATTTGTTTTTCCACCCCTTTATCAATTTGTAATCTTTCAAGGAAAGGAGGTGTGGATGAAGATGCAGGTTGCTCAACTATAGGAGTTGTGGGTGTTAACTTTTCTTTCTCTTTTTGAATGTTCGAGTTTTGAAGAGATGTTTCCTCAGAAACCTTATTGGTTTTAAGAGAGTCCTCCTCAAAGGTATCTTGCTCTTCGTTATTTATAGAAGGTTTTTCTAAAACTCTACCAGACCTGAGTTGTACATCATTGAGAGGAACAATCATATAGGTAGGAAATTATTGTCCTTCTATCATGTAAGTATTCTGAGGATTTTTATTGTTAGGATTTGGCAATGGCTGAGCTGGAAGTTGATTTGTCTTTTGTTTATATGGAAGCATGAGTTGAGGATTTGGATTCTGCTGAGAAGGTTGTTGTTGTGGAAATGGCAATGAAAGTTGTGGATTTGGGTTTGGAAGTTGTGGAGCTTGTTGATTTTGAAAAGATGGAGGATATTGATAAAATTGAGCAAATATCCCATAAGGATTTTGCATACCTTGTACCCATGGCTGATATAAATTTTGAGGTTGGGGCCAAGGTTGTTGCCAAGGATTCCAATTTGGTGGGGTTTGAAGATTCATAGGGTTGCTAAACCCTTGAGTTTGTTGTCCCTGCCAAGGTCTTCTTGCAACAAAACAGAGAGATTCTACCGAATTTGGGTCTTCTTGAAAGACAGCTTTGAGTCCAGGAATTAAAGGACAATCCTTGGTCTCATGATTCTCTGAGCAAATCATACATGTTTCTACAACTTTTGCATCCAAGGGACATTCCCTTAAAGCATGTTTCTTCCTACATTTCGGACAAAAGATGGCTAGAGAATCATTTTCTGCTTTCTGCTTGTTTTGAATTTTAAGGGTGTCTTGTTGTTCACTAAGGCTCCCTAAGATATCAGTTTTGAACTCATCAAGCATATTGCCAATCTCTGCCCTACTTACTGATCCAGTTGCAGATTTGTTTTCCCTGATAAGAGAAGGATCTCTAGGCCCTTTTCCCGTTTTAGATTTTCCCCTTGAGAGATGGACACATAGTTCTGTTATGTCACGAAGTGGAAGTTGAGAAATGTCTCCTTTCCCCATCATGTTTAAAATATCTATCCATTCATCTCTAATAGCTTTTAATATAAGGGCTTTTAAAGTTTCCTCATCTAAGTTGCTCATCTTTGCTCTTTTTAAGTTGTATTGAAATATTTCAAGTAAATCTTCCAATTTTTCATCTTCTTTTTGCACCATTTTGAATACCTCATCCTTGTGATTGGTGGGCATACAATAGTCCAAGTATCTATCCAAAAATGTTTGTTTCATATCATTCCAAGTCCTAATAGATTGGGTGACTAATCCCATGAACCATTTCAAAGCGGCTCCCTTCAATGTTGAAGGAAACAGTTTGAGTTTTTTAGAGTCTTCCATATAGTCATAGGTTCGGCACACGACTTCAAACTCAAACAGAAATGTTTCAGGATCCTCACTTCGCAATCCATAAAAGTTAGGGAGGACAGATGGTGAGATGTTTTTCATCGTTGTATGAGTTTCCTCATCAACTATAGGGAATCCAAACAAGTTGTCTCCTTCCCTATTTCTTCCATTATTACCTTCACCTCTACCATTGTTGTCTCCATTGTTTCCTCCTCTTCTACCTCTACCTCTACCTCTGAATCCATCTATTATTTCCTCTGCCATGATAGTTTCTTTAGAGTCCTCAAAGTCCTTTGATTCTTCTATCAAGGGAGGATGAGACGGAGTCTCTACCTTTTCTTCTTCAGGTGATTCTACTTCTTTGATTACAATATACTCTCCTGTAGAAGTAAAGAAACGGTCCTCTTCTAAATGAGATTTAGTAGGTGGTATAGGAGAATCCTCTAATTCAGCTGCTCCTTGAATTCCAAAAATCTTAAGGCTAGGGGTAGATGGTGGTGAATCTTGTCTAAGCCTTGAAGAAGATGGATTTGTAAAAATCGAACTCTTGGCTCTAGCTATAAACCTTCCCCTAGAATCTCTTGCTCTATGCATGTCATTTTTATTTTTTATTTTTTTAAGTTGGGCTAATAATTCTCTTTCTGATCTTCCAGGTCACACTAGGTGCAAGAAGAGAGCATACTTAAGAAATTACTGAACCAATAACTGTCTTTTCTGATCCTCCAGATCACACTAGGTGCAAGAGGAGAGCATACTTCAAGAAGTTATCAAGTTTTCTCTTCTTTTATATATATATTTTTTTAAGAAATTGGCTACCTAGTTACACTTCCCCGGCAATGGCGCCAAAATGTTTGGTCAATTTAGTGTGTCCTAAATTGCTACATTAATTTTTCAATCTGGGATTCGTAAGTTGACGAAGTGTGGCGCACTATATGTGCAAGATAACCTATCTCTTACTTTTTTTGTCGTTTTTGGTTTTTTTATTATTATTTATCTTTGTTGGTTTCCTAATGTGAGATAGAAATTCTAAAATACAAGTATGGTTATGAATGTTCAAGGCAATGATGTCCTTTATAATGATTTCCCAAACTTCAAACTTCAAAATGATTTTGAAACATACAATGATAGAATTAATTTCTAAAAGAAAATGAAAATGTGCCACTATTCTAGTTAAACAAACAGTGAACTATTGATCATGAAAACCATTATCCTTGTTGCTGTCTAAACACAAAAGAAACTGTACTCAAAGAAATCCAAAGATTGCAAGCAAAGTAAAGCTAAAATAAAATTACATCAACTCATATTCTGACCCCTCACCATTAGTCTCGCTATGGCTTTCGGAGATAATCATAAACAACTTGAGCAATCTGATATCTAATTTGCAGAAAAATAAACTAATATCAAATTACACATTCATACTTCAATCCCTCACCATTAGTCTCGCTATGGCTTTCGGAGGTAACTGATAATGACATGAGCAATTTAATATCTAACTTGCAGAAAAATAAACTAATATCAAACCACACACTCATACTTCAATCCCTCACCATTAGTCTCGCTATGGCTTTCGGAGGTAACTGATAATGACATGAGAAATTTAATATCTAACTTGCAGAAAAATAAACTAATATCAAACTACACACTCATACTTCAATCCCTCACCATTAGTCTCGCTATGGCTTTCGGAGGTAACTCATAATGACATGAGCAATTTAATATCTAATTAACTAGTAAAGCAAATGTACAAAACTGAAATGAATAAAACAATGCTGGAATTAAAAACTAAGAAAAAGAAATCAGCAGAAGGACAAGATTGATTCCATGTCATTAGTCATTGTAAACTATGTGCAAATGCCCCCGGGCTGCCTACTATAATCTGTAACAAAACACTGATCAGTTAACAACAGTATAAAGTATGAAAAATTATGAACAGAAACAAAACGTTAATACCATAAGAAATGTAATACATACATGTGAATGATTATGGCACAATGAACATAAGGAAATGAAGCATGAGACTATACAATAATACACAAAACCTCGGCGTGTGCAGGGGCCCTCTGCACAATCCTCGGGAAGCAGCTATCAAACACGAATTATGCTTATGAACAGAGTCTTCTCATATATTTAAAATGCAGTCATAACAAGGAAACAATGTCATGGCACAATGGGCTTTCTATCCAGCAAATTACATTACAGCAACTAACTATTATGCGTATGAGAACGCATTATTTATAACAGAGAATGTCATAACTGATTTCCTACATTCTGCGCTGATACAAGACACGTGAACCACCACGTCCATAAATCTAGCATCATGGCTGCCGTGAAGATTAAATCTAAGGAGAGTGGTCGTTGGATTCGGCTTATGGAGCCGTTTACAGGTGTTGATATGTCTCCCGTGATTTAAAAACGGCCACGCAAATCTTCACGTGGTGAAAAACAGAGTTCTGTCACCGTGGGACTCTTCGGTTGACCACCGCTTGACCACCTTTGACCACAGCCTTCTTAGGTGAATTTGACTGAGCCAATAGGACTCGATCCATGTCCATGTCATTTCCAACTTGCCCATGTGGCTCGATTTGCCTGAAGACACCTGCAATATAGACTTTAACAAAATGGCTGCGGAAAGTTGCAGCAGCTGTGGAAAGTGACAAGATTCCGCAGCTAAATGAGCAAAAATCTAATTCAAACAGCAGACACAAAACATAGTTAAAAACCACTTTAAATGCTCTTTTATGATTAATATGCAATGATATTGATAGCTTAGGAGGTCCAGGTAAATGGAAAAAGTCTAGAAAGGTGTATAGGAAAGATGCAGATTTGAGACTCAACAGCTACGACTCACTATTAATCGAATTAGACAATGGTGGCTGACCACCATATCTGCATGTTGAGCTTTTCTTATGCCACGAGCGATATCATGCAACAAAGAATTTAAAAATGCAGGCAAATTAATGGTGCATTTCTGTTTTAATACAGCCAGTAGCTTAAGGTGGTGAGGTCTTACCACATCTTTTCTTCCATCGTACGTTATATAAGCCTGCACAATCTTGGCCAACTTCGTCCATGGTTCTCCTAATGATGTTGGCTGAAATCCTTTGCCTTTGACAACTAATGTATGTCCGTCATCTTGAAAAATATTCATGACTTCTTGAATCCTAATATTTTTCTAAGTCCAAATAGTCCCTTGCACTGGGATGCCAAACACCTCTGCAATTATTTCGTCAGATATAGCTATCTGTCTTCCTCTGACCATGGAGGATCCTTCCTGCAAGTTCTATAAAAATTCGGTGGCCACTGCTTCATGGGGTTGTTGCATCCTCATGAAATATGTAATCCACCCCAGTCTTTCTAAAATTGCTCGTGCAGCATCAGAAACGATCAGCACCTGTGGTTCACTGTGAATTGGTCGTCCTCCCATCGTCTCTACACTCTTTTAGTTTCTCTCAACATGCAGTAATCGCAATGGAACAACACAGCACGGTGAATTGGAATAATGTCATTGAAAAGTTGTTATTTCCTAAAATGCAGGGATTTGGTTCACATACAAGTAAAGAATCTCGGGATGTGATCTTCATGCAGACATCCGCGCCCCCCCTAATGGATGATAGGTCGTCCTCGACCGTCAATTGAGAGAGGCAAGTGTGGCAAAACAGTAGTACAACAGTAAAAAGCATGCGTAATTATGATACATTCAATCAAATTATAGAAATTACTGAAATCAATGCGTGTGATGAATCAGTAATGGATAGAAAATCATTTTGTAATGATTCAAATATGAGGAGAAGGGACAGCATAAGATAAACATAAGTACAATTGCATTATTTACCACTTCAAACTAATATGATCGATTTGTAATGATTTTCATGTATCATAGGTTCGGAAGTAAAGGTAAAGGATTCATACTTTCATTTTATATTTAAATAGAAATATAGGAAAAGGGTTAAATATAACTATTGATGTGTATAAATGTGACTCCAATACCATCAGCAGAGCTCTATTGCCCACAAGTTTCCATAACCTTGACAGAGTTGCTTTCTTACCCACAGAACCATTGTCCTTTATTAATACCGAGGAAGTGATTTTTGTTGAATATTATGATGGAGGCCATTGTGCTGGCTTGGTGACCAGATAAGCCACACTGCCATTCACCGGGAAGAAGTGAAAGGTGGGCAGGCTGGCTCGTGATGAGACCTCTTGTTCCAAAGACTTCTTGATTTTTTCAATTGTCTATTGGACCATATCCCTGGTTTGGTGGCCATGATGGGAATGCCACTTCACTACCTTCCTTATGATCACGGTAGGCTGGCTCTTGATGAGACCCCCTATCCTCTATCTACAAAATCATATAATTATTAATCAAATATGTAAATATTTTTCTTTTTCATATAGCACTTTTCCTTGGTTATTTATAAAGGATGGCTCAACACTCCTTAATATTAGGGATGGTGGAAGAAGTCTGAACATCTCAATAGAAAAGAATATGCCCTTGTTCCTATTCCATAAATATAAAATCAAAGAAAGTTATAGCATATGGGAAAGAACCATTCATGATAAAGATAATCGATCAGATTAATTCAATGGTAATAAAATAGCAAAATTATGTTATTGATCATGCCCCTTTTCCCTTTTTTCTTATCATTACTAGACAATTTCCTTAAAAATGACGATTTCTTTTGATTTTCTTATTACAGTAAGCTTTAATTTGTATGATCGTATATAAATGATATATTTTTCCTTTAGAAAAGCGATAAAAAATTCTCAAAATGTTGGCTTAAAACAAGAAACAATCCACTCAAAAAGGTGTTGTTCCTTTAAAAAGAACAGCAAAAACAATCTGCGGAACTATTGTTCCTTTAGAAAGGGACAACAAAAAAAAACACTCTGTGGAAGTGCTATTCCTTTTGAAAGGAACAGCAAAAGTAATCTGTGGAACTGCTGTTCCTTTCGAAAGGAATAGCAGGAATGCTATTCCTTTGTAAAGGAACAACAAAACTCAAAATATACGAAATAAACAGAGTTTTTTCTTTTTTTCTTTTTTTTTCAAATAAACAGAATTTCATGAAGCAAGCGATGAAGAAATAAAGCAATGATAGAAAATTTTTAAAAAAAATGAATTCCCTAAAACAACAATCAAGAAAATGAAAAATGCTTTTATGTACAAAATTTAAAAAAGCGAATGGTTTAACAAACTGGTACCGAGGAGGAGTTCTCCCCTTCAGCGAGAATTTCCATGGTAGAATCTTCCCATAACTGTTGGTAAAAGGATTCCTGGGTAAGCGGTTTATGATACAATCGTACTCGATGACCGTTTACCTTAAAGGAATGTCCAGACCCGTCAATGGTAGCTAATGTAATAGTGCCATTATCATGCACTGTTTGTATTTCATAGGGTCCAAGCCATCGTGTCTAGAGTTTCCCTGGGAAATCCTGAAACCTAGAATCATATAGAAGTGCCCAGTCTCCTTCGTGGAAGATATTTTCTTTGATATGGGCGTCATGCCATTTGGCTCTCTGTTGTTGGATTAATGCTGTGTGCTAAAGAGCAGTGAGCCTAATTTCATCTAACTCATTAATTTGCTGCAGTCTTTTAGCCTGGGCTTCATTCAGATCTAGACCCACCTTTTGAGTTGTTCTTAATGTTTGAATTTCAAATTCTATAGGAAAGATGGGTTCTTTTCCAAATACCAATTGATATGGTGAATATCCTGTAGTAGGTCTCCACGTTGTTCGATATGCCCACAATGCTTCTGGTAATCTGTAGGCCCAATCTCGTCTGTGTGAGGCAACGGTTTTTGTTAATATAGATTCAATTACTTTGTTCGTGCTCTCTACTTGGCCATTGGCCTATGGGTGATATGGAATTGTAATCTTGTGCTGAATATGGTAGTTTTGCAGTGTTTCAGCTAATTTATTACCTACAAATTATGGTCCTCCATCTATGATTATGTCTCTTGGGATACCATAGCGCACAAATATTTGGAAAAGAAAATGTACTACAGAGTCCTCTGTAGCCTTTGAAAGTGCCTCTGCTTCGACCCACTTAGTGACATATTCAGTTGCAACTAGGATGTATGTTTTTTGGTTTGAGGGAGGGCTAACAGGGCCAACAAAATCAAGTGCCCAACGTTCAAATGGTTCAATCACTAGTTGAGGGATCAAAGGAATTTCATTAGACTGCCCAGGGCGACCTGCCCTTTGGCAGCTATCACAGGCCTGCACAAATTTTTTGGCATCCTTAAAGATAGTAGGCCAGTAATAGCCTATTCGTAAAACCTTATGGGCAGTTCTACGATCTGCAAAATGTCTGCCACATTGGCCATCATGGCATGCTTTCAAAATATCAAACACTTCGTCCTCCCGGACACATCTTCTTATTTGCATATCTCCCCCTGTGTGAAATAGATAGCCCCCAATCCAAGAGAATCAGGTACTACGTTGTATTATCTGTTTTCGTTCATTAATGGATAGATGCTTAGGCAGTTTACCTATTTCCAAATAGTTTTCTATATCAGCATACCACGGTGTTCTGACAGTAACAGCGAAGAGATGTTCATCTGGAAAGTAGTCTTCAACTGCTTCTGTATCTGTTGGCTTTGGCATTATTGACAGAAAGTCAGCTACAGGGTTCTCTTTCCTAGGTCGATCTTTGATTGTGATGTCGAATTCCTGCGGTAAAATCAACCATCTAGTCACTCTTCCATTTGTAACAGGTTTATTTACTAAAAATTTAATGGTAGAGTGATCAGTATATAGTACTACAGGATACCCAGTTATATAATGTCTAAACTTATTTATAGCATGAACTATAGCTAAAAATTCCTGCTCAGTCACAGTGTAATTTAATTCAGCAGGGGATAGATTTTTGCTAATATAATAAATTTCATATGGCTTCTTGTCTTCCTCCTACCCAAGTACTGCTCCAATTGCTATGTCTGAGGCATCGGATGAAATTTGGAATGGAAAGTTCCAATTCGGGCCCCTCAGCACTGGGGCTATTGAAACAAGATTTTTTAGATCATTAAAGGCATTGTCACATTTATCTTTCCAAATGAAATCATCATTTTCAGTCAGTGCATATAAAGGTGCAGCTATTCGAGAATAATGTTCTATAAATCTTCTATAGTAACTAGAAAATCCAAGAAAGCTACGTACCTCTATTTGTGTGGTGGGTGTGGGAATTAACAAGATTATTTGAATTTTAGCTAGGTCCACTTGAATTCCAGCCGTTGAAATATAATTACCTAAGATAACTCCTTCGGTCATCATCATAAGACACTTTTTGTGGCTTAAACAAAGCCTAGTGTCAATACATCTTTATAATACCTTTTCTAGGTTTTCCAATGCAGGCTCAAAATCATCCCCATAAGGTGTGAAATCGTCCATATATACTTCGAGGCCTTCATTTATTAAGTCTGCAAAGATGCTGAGAATTTCCCTTTGAAATGTAGCAGGGGCATTGCATAGGCCAAAAGGTAAGACTTGGTAGGCAAATGTCCCCCATGGACAGGTAAAAGTAGTTTTGTCCTGGTCTTCAGGGGCAATCTGGATTTGATTGTACCCACTGAAGCCATTGAGGAAAGAAAAGAATTTCTTTCCTGCCAATGTGTCTAATACCTGGTCAATGAAAGGAGAGGGAAATTGGTCTTTCTGTGTTGCCTTATTAATTTCACGATAATCTACACATATCCTCCACTTTCCATTCTTTTTTGGTACCACTACTAATGGAGAGACCCACTTGCTATCAGATATTGGGTAGATGAAATTAACATCCAATAGTTTTTGTAATTCAGCTTTCAAAATATCTTTGAGGTGAGGGTTTAGCCTTCTTTAGGGTTGGCGAATGGGTCTTGCATCTTTTTCGATATAGATGTGGTGTGTACACAATTGAAGGTCAATTCATTTCATATCAGGGTAATCCCATGCAAAGGCTGCTTTGTATTTTCATAATAATTGGACCAATTTCTCTTCTTGTTCAGCAGTGAGATTTTTGTTAATTTTTAGAGTTTTTCCTGGCTTAATTTCTACAATCTTACTATTGTACATAGGAGTAGTAGGTATTACTTGTTCAGGAATATCTTTAAAAGGATCTTCTTCTTCTTTATCATCGAATGCTGCCTTGATCATGTGACATTGTAAATGAGATCTGGTTTGTGGTTTATTAATGAAATTATTAATGAGATCATCTTCTGTTTGATCTTTAAAATTAAGAGCATTTTCTATAGTTAGAGGTGATCTCATATTCTCCATTAAATATGATGCAGGTTGTTTTTTTTTTATTATTGATAGACTTGGTTGGGCTGGGGGATATAGAGCTAAATTCTTGACATAGTTTCCCCTTGTTATTGTCATATTTCCTTGTTGACATCCAATATAAGCATCGGCAGTTGCCAACCAAGGTCTACCTAATATCAACGGATGTCCTTCTAGCCGGTTCTTTGGATTAATAACCAGGAAATCAGTAGGGTATTCCCAGGAATCTACAGATACCATTGCATCTTGTAATGTACCTTCTGGTTTGACTACCGATTGGTCAGCCAATTCCAATAAGGTTGTTGTTGGTTCTAGTGATGTAATGCCAAGTTTTTGACAGGTGGTGGTTGTTAAAATGTTGATTGTTGCTCCCAAATCAACTAAGGCATTTGGAAACAATTGCCCATGGATTTGGACTGTCACTATAGGATTTCCTGGGTCTTCATATTTTACAGGTGCTTCCATTCCTGATAATAAGTCAAATAAGGCACCGACTGTTTGGACAGTAGGATTGGTGGTTTTTCTCCTCTTTGGCTTCTTTATGCATAATTCCTTAATGGTTTTTGCATATATAGGAATGTATTGGATAGCTTGGAGGAGAGGAATTTTTATACATAAATTTTTTAATTCTCCCAGAAGATCAAAATTAGGTTGTTCTAATGGACGTAATATGATTAATCATTCTGGGAATGGTGGAGAGGAAGTTGTTACTTGTTGTTGACTTTGTTGTCGAACTTCCTTCTCATTTTGTACTGTTTGTTCTACAGGTAACGGATCTTCAATATGAACATCATTGTTTCTCTCTGTTTGTACTATATGCCCAGACCTTAATTGAAGATCATTGCACTCCCTCAGTTCAGTTTCTAATTCTGGGGGTTCCATTATTTGGACAGACTGAACTGGCCTATTGTTTGGGTTTGGGTTGGGCTGGGCTAGGAGTTGTGGTCTTAAGTTGGTCTGGGGGTTTGTATAGGGAGCTGGCAGCGTAGGTTGAGAGAGAGGAATTGATCCAACTGGCTGATATGTAGGTTTTTTCCAGTTTGACTGCCAGGCCTGACTCTGGGAAGTAGAGGGGGACCATTGTGTAGGATAGTTATTTTGCCAAAATGGTGGGTAGAAAAGAAATCTAGGCCAATTATTTTGGTTTGTTTGATTTGGCCAAGATGTGGGAGGAAATGGCTGTTGTGACCAATTGGGGAAAGGTGGTTGATTTTGCCACATCCCACCATATTTTTGAGCATTATATTGAGGAGGCTGAAAAGAAAATGGATCATTTGGCATACCTGATTGTCGCAACTGCCATTGTCGGCGCTGATTAAGCAGACATACCACTTCTGATTCTTCTTCTGCCTCCTTATAAATGGCTTTTAGGCCAGGAAGCAAAGTACATCCCTTTGTAGGGTGATCTTTCGTGCAAATGGCGCAGACTTTAATCACATCCAACGAGAATTCTTTGTGGTTGTGTTTCTTCCTACATCTAGGACAGAATATTGCCAAATTTTGCTCTACTTCTGCTTGTTTCTGTTTGGCTTGCATAATATCGAACTACGTTGTTAGAGTCCCAAGTATGTCTGTCTTAAAGTCTTCTAGCAGATTTCCAATCTCTGCACGAGTCACACCTTCATTAGAGATCTTATTTTCTCTTGTAATCATATCACGTTCTGTTGATTTTAGCCTTGTATTGCCCCTTGAACTCCTGATACACAAATCAATGATGTTAGGATAACTTTCCTGATATATATCACCTTTTCCCATAATATTCAATGTTTCAACCCATTGATCTTTCATTTCCCTAATTAGTGTGGTTTTCAAAACATTATCAGGTAAGGGTAAAGATGCATAAGGGGATATCTGAAGATTGTATTGAAATCGTTCCACATATTCTTCCAAGGTTTCATTTGGTTTTGCTGTCATTTGGAATATTTCATCTTTTAATTCTCGAGATCTGCAATAATCTTGATACTTCTTTAAAAATGCAGCTTTCATCTGATCCCAATCAGTTATGACACCCCCACCTAATCCCATAAACCATCGTAAGGCTGCCCCTTTTAATGTTGAAGGAAATAGTTTTAATTTTTGGGGATCGGTGGTATAATCATATCCCCTGCACAACACATCAAATTCAAACAAAAACGAGTCTGGATCCTCTGATGTTAAGCCATGAAATTTGAGAATATGTTGAAGGGGAATAGCTTTCATAGGTGCGTTGACTACAGTATCTACTATAGGATATTGTAGCGTAGAGGTTTGCTGGGGTGTCTACTGGTTCTGATTTTGGTTCTGGGCCATTTGATCGAAGATATGCCAATACCCCTCTGGGATTTCCAAGGAATTTCTAGGTTGACGAGTAGGGGCAGGAATGGCTTTGACAGCACTCCCTTTGTCTGGAACAATAAGTATTCCCTGTTGACCTACTGTTTGAGGTGATTCAAGACCTTGGTTCTGAATAAGTTGAACAACACTTCCCTTATCTGGGCTACTTATTGTTTGGGTGATTTTAATAGGAGATTTTGGGTCTTCGGTTTCTCCTGTTTCCCCTTCTCCTTCTCGGAGATTGCTAGAGTTCCCTTCTTGAGGGGAACTTATGCAAGGATTCTCAATTTCTTGGGAATCTTGCTCAATTCCCTCTGTTTGACTGTGTATCTCAGCAAAGGCTTCAAATGGTGATTCTGTAGCCTGAAAGGAACTAGTAGGCTATCTAGAGATAGCTTTTCTAAATCCTACTGATGGATGAGATTCAGTTCTCTTAAGGATTTCATCAATAAAAGTGGTTCGCCCAAGGGTCACCTGTCCCTTAGGTTTTTCAGGTTTAGGAGGAATTTTGTTTTTCTTAGTTGGTCTATTCATTCAAGAAAACAAACCTTCATTCCTAACTAAAGAAAGAAGCTTACCTACTTCTGTTGTGAAGCGGGTTGCGAGCAAGTGTGTTTCTTGCCCAGTGTGTAGGTTCTTACCTTCCGTCTTTAATACCCAATTCTTTGCAAGCAAAAGAAAATCAGTTGTGCATCACTCCTTTGAAATGGCATACACTCTCCCCAGCAACAGCGCCAAAATGTTGGGTCATAAAAAGGTATCTTTTGAATACCTAATTAGCTTACATTAATCATCAATCCGGGAGTGACCTTTTATTTCAAGAGTGTACTCTGTCTGAGGCTGCAATTATCTAAGAGTAATGCTATGAAGATGTAGTACAGAATGTTAAATGTAAAAGTAACAAATGCTTGTAAAGAAACCTAATTACAGTGACATGAACGGAAATTCTTTTAAAACCTTAATTAAACAAATCTGCAAAACATCGATCAGGGATATAGTAGCAATAACTCCTTCCCTTAGAAATCGATGCAAGATAACCAGTATGGGGACTTGGAAGCAATAACCAGTGTCCTCTACAGTTGGTGATCTTTAAAGCAATCGAAATAAAAGCAAACTCAATCTTCATGCTAATGAAAATAACTAAAAGGAACAAAATCTGGAAAGGAACAACAGCATGTAACTATAACTCATCTATTTGCTAATCAAAAGCTATGAACAGAAATGGAACAACAATATGAAATGAACAGCAATTACAACTCTAACACAATCAAGCAACTAGATTTCCACACTTCAATCCTGTCGACAGCCAATTACTACCCAACAATGAATTATAACAAACCATAAATTAATGAAACAACAACTCGAATCAGATACAGAACAACAAAGCTTTATAATCATAACAAGATAACCGAACAACAAATGTGCTTCTTGTAAAGGATGAGATAGCAATGCAATTCATTAATGAATCTGTATTTAATATAACAGCAATGAATCAATTCTGTAATTGAAATAAACATTAAACACACTTCACACAACAGTAAGCAGGGATTAAAAATACAAGCAGCGAAGTGATTCCACCAGAGTCGGGCCCTTAGCGCCAATGAAATACTGCTGGGCTAATTCAGAACTTAGAATATGAAACAAAACACGTGTCTTATATTAAACAAACATAAAGCATTACAGAGGAGGTTCTCTCAAAGTCAAGAGTCAATAAACCATTATATTACAGAGGAACAGTTTAAATGCAAAGCTTTTCGATCAACTTTCTCCCTGACTGTCACTAAAGGACATTGCTTTTTATATCAAATCTTGATGGACAATTCAATAAATAAGATGAGTTTGAACAGTGATCCCTCAGGATCGAAGGATCCTGAGGGATTCGCTCCTCTTTGTTTAGTTATCATCCTATTTACTCTGACCGAGACCGAGCTGTCCCCTACCTTTTCTTGGGAATTTGTTCGGATCTCCTTGCCTTTGGCTGGATATGGTTCAATGCTGATGGAGCAGCAGTCACATGATTTTCAACCCCGCCTTTGGTACAGCTGTTCACCTTGTCAAATTCCTGTTTTGTCAACAAAAAGTAACCTTTAGCCATCTTTTTACAATAAACATGAACCTTCCCAATTCTATCATAATTCTTTCAATAAATTACCTTTCCAAGGCAAAAAGGAGTATGTCTATGGTAAAAGAATGAGAAGATACATAGTAATTTCATACCTTTTTCACTGCCCAACACATGACCCTCACTAATAGTAGCATTGTCGGCCTGGTCCCCGCTACAATGATCAGGTTGCACATGAGGAACATCTACATCTGGCTCTACAACTGGGTTATTTGCCTCGTCGGTAGTGCTGCTCCCCTGATTTAAACAAATTTGTTAGACATTAAATTTATGGATGAAAACAAAAATATTTAAAGGTTAATGTTTTACCTTATCAGGCATTCTAGATCTTGGGACCTGCCCCAAGATTCTGTGATGTTCAACTACGGCTTGATAGCCAAAATGGAAAATGATATTTTTATCTTCCTTTGTAGTTTCTGTTCCAAAGTCATCACCCTACATTGCATATGACTATGTATTTTTAATGTTATTTGATAGGATTACAAAAACATTGGAAGGCGATACAATTAATTATAAGATGTTTAGCTACTTACAATTCTTGCGACTAATTTCAAGTAGCCGCCCTGGCCTAGCTTGTGATGGTCATTTTTTTCAATCCTAGCTTTGGTTGCCTTCGAGGTGTCAGGAAACCTATCATCAAAATATTGAAGTCAGATATGACGTAGCACACTTTTATTTTAGACATAGAGAAAATTAAAGTTGTAATTTACCTTGCGGGTCCAGTTGGCATTTTTCCTTCTTTCTTTGCCCTTTTCTCTTTTCTGTCATGGATGAGTGCTCTCCACTCACTCTTTGGAACTGTGAGAGGATGCTCGTATCTAGGGTTAAATTGTAATTGCGTCCTATAGGTTTCCCTGGTATATTTCAAATATTTGTCAGCTACCCAAGCCACCGCTGTTCTGTCAAATGTGCCGACCCCAAAAAGAGCTTCTAGATAATCTAGAAGTTCTTTTTCAGGTTGGAATTCTGGGAATTCCACCTTGTGCGTATGGTTGGGCCAAAAATTACCAACGCATGGCTCTCTAAAAACCTATAGAAATCATTGTTTCCTACACAGAAAAAAAATAAGATATTATCATTAATTTAAAAATAAAAATCATGATAAAATATGTTTTAGATAGAGTACATGAAATAGTTAAATTATTAAAACTTACCTGGGAGTTGTACGTGCTTTATAGGGACACCTTCATCGTTCACCAACAATGTGCCATTAATGGTCCCCATGGAGATGACACGTGTAGCTCCACGAAACGCAATAATGTAGTTGGCCATATCAGCCTCATCACTTCCAACATGTTCAGTGGTTGGCTGGGTGTCTGCTTGGGCAGGGTGTGTTTCTTGGCTGGCACCTAAAGGAGTAGAGGGTGTACGAGAGAGTTTCTCGGAAACCTCTTGCCCTTGTGTCCCACTACCACCAACACCGGGTTCAGCAAGTGTCAGATAACGCTACATACAAAAGAACTTTTTGTTAGTTTAGTCAATGTAAAAATTAAAAATCAAACTATCACAATTCATCTCATGCAGAACAAAAAAAATATCCTTTTGATTTTTTATTATTACCTGATATGTTGCTAGCTGGGTCATAAGTTGTTTTATCCCTGCTTCTGTTTCAGGTGTTTGAGGCCCATCTACCAAACTATCAAATTCCAACCTTGCTTTTCGCGCCTTTTTTCACAGCAAGAGAAATGGAGATAGGGATGAAGAAATCTCTTCCTCATATAGGGAATCATCAGGTGTACCATAGCCAGGTGTCTGCATATTTGAACAAAATTAATATTATTTCAATTATGTAAATAACTAAAATACCTGAAGATAGAGTAATGTTGGCACTTTACATGTTCTTCTGCTGGCCCCTTTCTGCGATCATCTTGTCTCGGGGTTGTTCCTGTACTGCCCTAATCAGTCTGCCACATTGCAATAAAATTATAAATGTAAAAACTTGAAAAAAATATGTAACTTGAAAACTGAAATAATTTCTAATAAGACACCGGAAGATAGAGTTAGAGTTTCAAATATGCCTTGCATTGAATTCAGTCCTAGAAAGATGTCATTTCACATTAAGGCACCCAAACAAGAGACGAGTTGACAATGAGACTAAACTGGGTTATTTGTAGTGAAATTTTAAAATCTCAAAAGGTATATTAATTATCGAAACAAATCAGCTTCATAACTTCAGTATTATTGAGTCTGCTGTGTATAAATCACAAAAAAATTGAAACAAAACACTAGAAAGCAACAACATAATCACATTCTACTATAGCAGTGATCTGACCTCTAAAGTAGACTTTCTACTAGTTTCATCAGTACCATACAAACAGTAGAAATGAACACAGGATACAACCACAGATGTGAAGTTATCCGCAAAACCATCCACCCGCCAACCTCCTCTAGTAACCTACACTAGAAACAGATGTATGGGGTATTTTTATAAGGGGTTCCTCAAAAACATTTGCTAGAGGTTCTTTTCCTTGTAGTGATTCTAGCCAATCACATCCAACCAATTTAAATTAATTGAAACTTTGAAATTAATAAAATATACTCTCCATTTTCACAACACAAGCATTTTGACAAAATCCTTTTCAAATTTGACATGTTGACCATGTCATGGGTAGACTTTCCATTTTTTTCATCTCAATAGGATGTGTCAAACCTTGAAGGTCATGGTCTAGGTGTCTGCTCTTGCACAATTTCACGAAGTAGCTATTTTCATGAATGCAATGTGTTATGCATGAACCAGAGGTGCATTGGATATATAGTGGGTGGGCTAGATTTCTTTGGGCATGAAAAAGTGCTGAGGGGATTCACACCAAAATGTAGCAAGCATGTTATGCATGAATGGCAGGCTAAATTTTGGTGCAAGAAAGTTTAAGTGGATTTTTGGATAGTGACTTAACATGGCATGATGATGGTAAATGGTGTCAGAGGTAAGTGTGTGACCAAGGAGTTAGCATAGCATAAGATGACATGACATAGTTTGGTGCAATGTGTGTTAAGAAGACACATGGGTTAGCTTGATAAGTTAAGTGGGTAAAACAAGTTGGCATGCACGTTATATTGATAATTTAAGTGGGTGAAATGAGTCAGCACATGGGTTGACAAGGCAAGTTATCTGGACCAGTGCATGATGGGAATGGGCAAGCTCATTTTATGTGGAACAATGTGATGGACCAAGGAGTGACATTATTGCATATAGGTACTTGTTGTGAGATACAAAATGAGAGACAAGGATGATGAAGATCAAAATGTAAGGCATAACACATGTACAAGATAACAAGTGTGAACTCATGTAAAGTGAATTCAAGTAGAAAAATAGACCTTAGTGAAAGAAGTTTCAAGGGGTTTTGGCAAGCTGAGATCGTAGTTCAATTTGGGTTTAGTGCTATTGGACAAATAATTCTTCATTTTTTTGTCATTTTAATCATTTATAAATAATAGGAGAAATATGAATAGATAGGTCAACATGAAAGGTCAATTAATCTCTTGAAAGATGAAATCAAGAGTCATATTACCATATTAAATATGGATTCATGTTAATGGAATATGATCCAAGTTTGGAGTTACACCTTTATATGACATGATATCAAATTTTTGGTGGTTCTAATAACTCCATTATTCTCGCTAAGACCTGTCTCTCTTCTTGTTTAACATTATTTTCCCATTAGACCTATCTTAATACGTTTTTTGTTCTCCTGTGTTGTAACTCCATGTAGAGATAATTATTTGGTATCTATTAATTACCTTTTCTCGGGGCTTCTTTAGTGTGCAATGATGCCTAAGGTTCACACAATATTTGAGCTTCAATAAATAAATGAGATAGAGGTTTGAGCTTGATGTAGTAAAGAATCCTCTTGGAACACCTAGTGGATGTCAACCTCTATATAAATTTTGATACATTAGAGCCACAACATAAAACACATGCATATACAAAGGAGGAAAATCCAAGACCTTATATGAATAAAACTCTGTATATGACCCTATATTAATCAACCATCATTCTCATGTGCTTCATTTCGGATACAACTCGTCCCTTATATGACTATAGGTGATCATAACAACCATTTCATATTTGAATATTTATTTCAATGTATGGATCGAGTTATTTGATAAGGAAATGGAGGAAAACTCCTTTTGATTTTGAAAATGGTGGCATCAATTTGGATATGCATTTTCTGAGTGGTACTAATATGGGCTATGAAAGTGTAGTTGTGTATTTGGATGAATGATGTAGTTGTTTGGATCTTGGAAAACCCGTGCCTCTTAGAATATGTTGTTGTAGAAAAATTGAGAGTTAAATCAAATGATTTGTGTTGACTGCTTCACAACAATATCAATCGATCAACGAACTTTTTAGTAACATATATGACATGATCTATAATGAGGTGGAGGAGGAAGTGTAGAAGTGAGAGTGTAAATGGCAATGAATAAATGTTAGTGATCCTCAATTTGGATATGGACAACTTTGTTGTGGTATTCAAGAAAGCAGTGAATGATTGGGAGACTGCTATTAAATAAATTTTAAAATATACAAGTGTTATAAAGTGGCAAGGTTTCCCTGCCCAGGATACTCTGGAAAAATACAAAGGTGATCGAAGCTAAAAAATATTGTGTGTGGGGCTACGTGCTACATCACTTGACTAGCTTGTTCAGGGCTTCTCCTCCATAGGTCGAATATAACAAGGCTCGTTGGTTTCCCTTCATTCCATGTTTTCAGCTAGAGTCAAGAACTAAACTTTTGAAACCTTTAAACCCTCCTCTTTTTTTAATTCGAATAACTCTTGCTTCAATAAAAGGGTCCAACTATCCTAGAACTTGGCATTACAAACTTGTATTGTAACTTCGTTGGTTGTAATTGAATCAATTGATTCAATAGAAAATGGATAGGAATGGGCTAACTATTGTTTGTAAGTCGAGATGGCAGCTACAGTCATTGTCTGTGGGTTTTTTTGTAGCATTTTCTTGTCAAAAGGATTCAATGAAAATTCTTTGAAATTTTCCAGTTTGTTTCCTTGCTATACTTTCAAGAAATTGCAATTTTTTATAACTTTTTGTGAAAATATCTAAGAATTTTGTGCATGAGAATAGTTTGGTTTTATAATCCTATTTATTCTCTCGAGCTTATATGTAGGTTCATTACTCTATTTTTTAAAAATTATTGGGTTGTGTCACCTAATCTCCAAGTCATCGACCAACCACCAAAACCTTATATGTAGGTTCATTACTTTGTTTTTTAAAAATTATTGGGTTGAATCACCTAATCTCCAAGTCGCCGACCAACCACCAAAAGTCCACCAAGGATCAAATCTTACCAACTAGCAACAACCAAGTCACAAGATTACCAGCTAGCAGCTACCAAGTCACAAGCCAACACACAAGGCATTAAGAGGAGGAGCCCACAAGGGGAATTATATCTTTGCACAATGCGTTGAAAGGAATTGTGGGGATAAAAAACATAAAGAATATATTATTGTTTTGTTGTGCAAATGTGGTTTAAATATTTTTGGGTGCAAATGCAAATTTCTAGAGATTTCCTTGAATGTCATATATTCTGAATGATTATTAAGCCTTATGGTATGTATATCAAATGTTAAATCACGTGTGTTAATCCAAGCCACGCTAAGTACCCAGGAAATTTCATGATTTCATTGTCTACCAAGTCACAAGCCAACACACAAGGCACTAAGAGGAGGAGCCCAAAAGGGGAATTACATCTTTGCACAATGCGTTGAAAGGAATTGGGAATTAATCTATTGAAATGAATTGATGAGTATTCCCCTAGCTCAACAGATTGGGAATTAATCCAGATTTGAAATGAATTGATGAGTATTCCCAAGAGATTAGTTAGCGAAGTGCAGATTTCAAGGCAATATTGAATCACCACTCATTAAGAGAAAATGGCAGATCAATTTTAGGCAGTGGAACCCACTAAATAAACATCGTTCTTTCACCAATATCTCAGTGAAGCATGGTATTGGTAATGGTTAATGAACCGTAGGGGATCGTTTTGTTCCTTTACCACTGCTTTCAGTTGGATAGGTTCATCATTTTGGTTTAAAAATCCTACAGTTTTCAAAGGTGTATGTTGGATCGTGAAAATTGATGGCTCATATTTAATTGTGTGTGACATATATATGTAAAAATCAAACCCCCCTCCCAGATACCATGAGAGACCCCTCCCTAAAATCCGCTTTTGGTTTCGGTGGGAGTGCAGGGTTTAAATTTCTAGACAAGACAATGGGTGGCAGTAAATTTTCTGGGTGGTTATTTAATTGTCATGTTTCCTTCAAAGGATAGAATAAAATGCACCTATCTACAAATCATTTGCAATCAGAGAAAACATTTGGGACATTACAGCTAAAGGATTGGTGTATGCTTACCATTTTGGTGGTCGAACCAACGAGTCCCTTGCTAAACCCCCAAACCTGCTAAACCCTCGAACCAACGAACATCTGACCAGTTGAACAAACAGTCGAACTCTCAGCACCGTTGCAGAGATAATGAAATCGATTAGGTGAGAATCAAACTCTCAGCTCTATTGCAGAGATAATGAAATCGATTCGGTATGAATTTTTGGAAAAAGGGCGCGTGGGTAATGAAATCGATTAGTAAGAATTTTTGGAAAAATGGCGCGTGGGTAAGGTTATTAGGCTAATTTTTTGGAATTAAAAAAAATAGGCTAATATAGGGATCTTTAATCATGTATTAATGCTATCAATTTATTAATTATGATTAATCATGTATTAATGATATCAATTGATTAATTATGGATTAGTAAATTTAATTAAAATTTACTAATTAGTCTAAAAACACATGGTAATAATGGCATTACCCACAAACACATGATACCCTCATAACCTAGTATATCCATACCTTCTCTATCCATACCGAGCAACTATCCTTATCCATACCGAGCCACAACATAAAACACATACATATACAAAGGAGGAAAAACCAAGACCTTATATGAAGAAAACTCTGTATATGACCCTATATTAATCAACCATCATTCTCATGTGCTTCATTTCTGATACAACTGGTCCCTTATATGACTATAGGTGATCATAACAACCATTTCATATTTGAATATTTATTTCAATGTATGGATCGAGTTATTTGATAAGGAAATGGAGGAAAACTCCTTTTGATTTTGAAAATGGTGGCATCAATTTGGATATGCATTTTCTGAGTGGTACTAATATATACTATGAAAGTGTAGTCGTGTATTTGGATGAATGATGTAGTTGTTTGGATCCTGGAAAACCTGTGCCTCTTAGAATATGTTGTTGTAGAAAAATTGAGAGTTAAATCAAATGATTTGTGTTGACTGCTTCACAACGATATCAATCGATCAACGAACTTTTTAGTAACATATAAGATGTCATGTTCTATAATGAGGTGGAGGAGGAAGTGTAGAAGTGAGAGTTTAAATGGCCATGAATAAATGTTAGTGATCCTCAATTTGGATATGGACAACTTTGTTGTGGTATTCAAGAAAGCAGTGAATGATTGGGAGACTGCTATTAAAGAAATTGTAAAATATACAAGTGTTATAAAGTGGCAAGGTTGCCCTATCTAGGATACTCTGGAAAAATACAATGGTGATCGAAGCTAAAAAATAGTGTGTGTGGGGCTAAGCGCTACATCACCTGACTAGCTTGTTCAGGGCTTCTCCTCCATAGATCGAATATAACAAGGTTCGTTGGTTTCCCTTCATTCCATGTTTTTAGCTAGAATCAAGAACTAAACTCTTGAAACCTTGAAACCCTCCTCTTTTCTTAATTTGAATAGCTCTTGATTCAGGAAAAGGGTCCAACTATCCTAGAACTTGGCATTATAGACTTTTATTGTAACTTCGTTGGTTGTAATTGAATTATCTAATTCAATATAAAATGGATAGGAATGGGATAACTACTGTTTGTAAGTCGAGATGACAGCTACAGCCATTGTCTGTGGGTTTTTTTGTAGCATTTTCTTGTCAAAAGGGTCCAGTGAAAATTCTTTGAAATTTTCCAGTTTGTTTCCTTCTATACTTTCAAGAAATTGAAAATTTTAATAACTTTTTGTGAAAATATCTAAGAATTTTGTGCATGAAAATAATTTGGTTTTATAATCCTATTTATTCTCTCGAGCTTATATGTAGGTTCATTCCTCTATTTTTTAAAAATTATTGGGTTGAGTCACCTAATCTCCAAGTCATCGACCAACCACCAAAACCTTATATGTAGGTTCATTACTCTGTTTTTTAAAAATTATTGGGTTGAGTCACCTAATCTCCAAGTCGTCGACCAACCACCAAAAGTACACCAAGGATCAAATCTTACCAACTAGCAACAACCAAGTCACAAGGTTACCAGCTAGCAGCTACCAAGTCACAAGCCAACACACAAGGCACTAAGAGGAGGAGCCCACAAGGGGAATTATATCTTTGCACAATGCGTTGAAAGGAATTGTGGGGAAAAAAATATAAAGAATATATTATTGTGTTGTTGTGCAAATGTGGTATAAATATTTTTGGGTGCAAATGCAAATTTCTAGAGATTGCCTTGAATGTCATATATTCTGAATGATTATTAAGCCTTATGGTATGTATATCAAATTTTAAATCATGTGTGTTAATCCAAGCCATGCTAAGTACCCAGGAAATGTCATGATCTCATTGTCTACCAAGTCACAAGCCAACACACAAGGCACTAAGAGGAGGATACCCTCATAACCTAGTATTGTGTGTTAGGAAGGCTTTCCAAAGAAGTTGGTTGGCATCACTATGACACTATTACGGAATTAGAAGGGAAGAGAAAGGAAAAGGCTCAGGTATCATATGAGAGAAGGAAGCAATTAACAAAATTGAGATCAAAAGCAATGGAGTTAGCCGAAAAGCAGCTTACCCCAAAGATGGATAAGATAAAACTTGACAACATATTGGTCAATTTCCTTAACCCTTTATTGGTTATTCAGAAGGAGTATGAATATACCACCATTACTATCAAGGTAACCAGCCCCTAGAAGATCAAGGGGTTAAGGGGTTAAGCGGTTAAGGGGTAACTCTAGTTGAAGATCAAGATGTCATCCGAATACACCACCAAGAATCATGAGTTGGTGAAAGGTCGCAAAATGTCATCCTTCAGTGTCATGAAGGTTGAGGGAGAATTCATCAACTTGAAAGGCATGACCAACCATCAAAAATGCCCTCCTTGGACTTGAAGGCAGTCTCCATAATAGAACGTCGATATATTGACCCATTAGGTAGGAATGCGCTCAGGGTCAGATCGATGGAGTGATTGACCTAACAGTGTAGAGGTACCCCTGTAGGAGAGGTGAATATGTCCTTGTACTCCTTCACGACCTTCTCTATCCATACCGAGCAACTATCCTTATCCATACCGAGCAACCGATTAGACAAGTCAAGATGATTAAAAGTGATATAGTTAGCAAGTTTAAAAGGACCTGGCATGGGAAGGAAGGAAATAATATAGAACCTTCATGTGTTTTAAATATTCGTAAATATTGTTGGGTTGATAGTAAAAATTTTGTGGAAGACATTTGATTTAGGACACAGGTTCTTGTTAAAGATTCCCTTAGTCTCCATTCTCAGTGGAGAAAATATGAATGCATGTTCAAAGCAATCATTTCTAAAATAGGAAGACTATATTCATTTCTTTGGACTAGAATGGACAGATGCAAAGATGAAATAGTTTCGCATTTCAGAATAAATCCTTCTATTTTTGTGCCACTCATGGATGACTGAAATCAGAAATCAGTTACCCCAGGAATGTTTCTATTACTTGATCAAGTTTACTGGAGAGATCCAACTAGCTGTCGTGATCTGTTAACAAAGGGAGTACTATCTTCTGCTAAGATTCATGACATTGATCAAATGGGCTTTCATCCTTGTGCTAGATCTATCCAAATCGTCATAGCTTTTTTGTAGATGAATGATGTGTACAAACAAGCCCTCATTTTGATGGTTATATTCTTAAGATATTGAAGCACTTGGCAAGTATTTCATTACCATCAAAAGTGTATGATGAGGTTATGCAAGTATTTTACCTGTGGGTCGAGGATATTGAATCTAAGAGGGTGTACTACAATTTTGTTGTAATATGATATACACACAGTCCTTGATTTTGTAGCTTTTTGGTGATTTCATGTGCAACACTTGCACTTTTAATTCATCCAATAGCATCCCATAATATTGTAAACAAGATACTTTGGACCGTTTGTGTTTATCTTGGAGCAGTTACAGTCAGCCAGTGGGAAAGTTATTTCCAGGAAAAGTAGCTACCCAGGTGGTCACAACTTAGCAAAACTGATACGGGCACCCTCGAATGAAACGGCCCAAACCGAATGCGCCCAGTCGAGTGACCTCGCATGGCACGACACGGTGCACCCGACCAAAAGAATATGCCACAAGGGAGCAAACAGAAAACGGGCCGCCCAAACGTGCACAAGGCACTCGAGCGGTCACAAATTTGCAAAACTGATACGAGCGCCCGGTGCGACATGGCACGCCCTACCGAACAATGCCACAAGGGAGAAAACAGAAAATGGGCCGCTCAGACATGCACAAGGCACCCGGGCGGTCACAACTAAGCAAAACTGATACGGGCGCCCTCGAACAAAACGGCCCGAACCGAACGCGCCTGGTCGAGCGACCTCGCACGGCGCGACACGGTGCACCCTACCGAACGATGCCACAAGGGAGAAAATGGCAAACAGGCCGCCCGAACTTGCACAAGGCACTCGGGCGATCACAACTTAGCAAAACTGATACGGGCACCCTCAAACGAAATGGACCAACCCGAACACGCCCGGTCGGGCGACCTCACACGGCGCGACACGACACGCCTGACCGAACGAATATGCCACAAGGGAGCAAATAGAAAATGGGCCGCCCGAACATGCACAAGGCACCCAAGTGGTCACAACTTAGCAAAACTGATACGAGCACACTCGAACAAAATGGCCCAACCCGAACGTGCCCAGTCGGGCCACCTCACATGCAAGCGCGACACAGCGCGCCCGATCGAACGATGCCACAAGGGAGAAAACGGAAAACGGGCCGCTCGAACGTGCACAAGGCACTTGGGCGGTCACAACTTAGAAAAACTGATACGGCACCCTAGAATGAAACGACCCAAACCGAACGCGCCCAGTCAGGCAACCTCGCATGGCGTGACATGACGCACCCTACCAAACGATGCCACAAGGGAGAAAATGGCAAACGGGCTGCCCGAACATGCACAAGGCACCCGAGCGGTCACAAGTTAGCAAAACTGATACAGGCACCCTCGAACAAAATGACCCAAACCCAACGCACCAGGTTGGGCGACCTCGCACAGCGCGACACAGCGCGCCTGACCGAATGATGCCACAAGGGAGAAAATGGAAAATGGGCCGCCCAAACGTGCACAAGGCACTCGGGCGGTCACAACTTAGCAAAACTGATACGGGAGCCCTCGAAAGAAACGGCCTGCCCCGAACATGCCCTGTCGGGCAACCTCACACGGTGCGACACGACGCGCCTGACAGAACGAATATGCCACAAGGGAGAAAATAGAAAATGGGCCGCCCGAACGTGCACAAGGCACCTGGGTGGTCACAACTTAGCAAAACTGATACAAGCACGCCCCTCGAACAAAACGGCCTGACCAGAATGCGCCCGGTCGGGTGACCTCACATGGCGCGCCTGACCGAACGATGCCACAAGGGAGCAACTGGAAAATAGGTCGCCCGAACGTGCACACAACACTCGGGTGGTCACAACTTAGAAAAACTAATACGAGCACCCTCAAATGAAACGACCTGACCTGAACCCACCCGGTTGGGCGACCTCGCACAGTGCAACACGATGCGCCCGACCGAACGATGCCACAAGGGAGAAAAAAACAAACGGGCCGCCCAAATGCGCACAAGGCACCTGAATGGTCACAACTTAGCAAAACTGATACGAACGCCCTCGAAAAAAACAGCCCGAACAGAACACGCCCAATCGGGCAACCTCACACGGTGCGACACAGCCCGCCCGACCGAACGATGCCACAAGGGAGAAAACAGAAAACAGGCCGCCCGAACTTGCATAAGGCACCTGGGTGGTCATAACTTAGCAAAACTGATACGGGCACCCTCAAACAAAACGGCCCGACTCGAATGCGCCCGATCGGGTGACCTCACATGGCACGACACGACGCGCCTGACCGAATGAATATGCCACAAGGGAGAAAATAGAAAATAGGCCGCCCAAACGTGCTCAAGGCACCCAGGTGGTCACAAATTAGAAAAACTGATACGGGCACCCTCGAACAAAATGGCCCGACCCGAACACGCCTGATTGGGCCACCTCACATGTAGGCGCGACACGGTGTGCCCGACCGAACAATGCCACAAGGGAGAAAACGGCAAACGGGCCACCCGAATGTGCACAAGGCACTCGGGCTGTCACAACTTAGAAAAACTAATATGGGTGCCCTCGAACGAAACGACCCGAACCAAATGCGCTTGGTCAGGTGACCTCGCATGGCGCGACACGGCGCGCCTGACCGAACGATGCCACAAGGGAGCAAAAGGCAAACGGGCTGTCCGAACGTGCACAAGGCACCCGGGCAGTCACAAGTTAGCAAAACTGATACGGGCGCCCTCGAACAAAACAGACCGAACCGAACGCGCCCGATTAGGAAACCTCGCACGGTGCAACACGATGCGCCCAATCAAACAATGCCACATGGGAGCAAACAGTAAACGGGCCGCCCGAACGTGCATAAGGCACCCGGGCGGTCACAACTTAGCAAAACTGATACGGGAGCCTTCGAATGAAATGGCCCGACACAAACTCGCTCAGTCGGGCAACCTCACACAGCACGACACGACGTGCCTGACTGAACGAATATGCCACAAGGGAGCAAACAGCAAATGGGCCGCCCGAACGTGCACAAGGCACCCGTGCGGTCACAACTTAGCAAAACTCATACCGGTGCCCTCGAACAAACCGGCCCGACCCGAACGCGCCCGGTTGGGCGACCTCACATGGTGCGACATGGCGCGCCCAACCAAACGATGCCACAAGGAAGAAAATGGCAAATGGGCCGCCCGAATGTGCACACAGCACTCGGGCAGTCACAACATAGCAAAACTGATACGGGTGCCCTCGAATGAAATGAACTGACCTAAACACGCCCGGTCAGGCGACCTCGCACGGTGTGACATGATGCGCCCAACCGAATGATGCCACAAGGGAGAAAACAACAAACGGGCTGCCCGAACGTGCACAAGGCACCCGGGAGGTCACAACTTAGAAAAACTGATACAGGCGCCCTCAAACAAAACGGCCCGAACCGAATGCGCCCGCTCGAGCGACCTCACACGGCGCAACACGGCGCACCCGACCGAATGATGCCACAAGGGAGAAAACAGAAAACGGGCTGCCCGAACTTACACAAGGCATCCGGGTGGTCACAACTTAGAAAAACTGATATGGGCACCCTCGAACGAAACAACCCGACCTGAATGCACTTGGTCGGGTGACCTCACACGGCGCGACACGACGCTCCTGACTGAACGAATATGCCACAAGGGAGCAAACAGAAAATAGAACGCCCAAACGTGTATAAGGCACCCAGGCAGTCACAACTTAGAAAAACTGATATGGGCACCCTCGAACAAAATGGCCCAACCCGAACGCACCCAGTCGGGCCACCTCACATGGCGCGACACGGCACGCCTGACCGAACGATGCCACAAGGGAGCAAATGAAAAATGGGCCACCCAAATGTGCACAAGGCACTTGGGCGGTCACAACTTAGCAAAACTGATACGGGCACCCTCGAACGAAACGGCCTGAACCGAATGCGCCCGGTCAGGCAACCTCACACAATGCGACACGACGCACCTGACTGAACGTTGCCACAAGGGATCAAATGGCAAACGGGCTGCTCGAACATGCACAAGGCACCCGGGTGGTCACAAGTTAGCAAAAATGATACAAGCGCCCTCGAACAAAACGACCCGAACCAAATGCGCCCGATTAGGCGACCTCGCACGGCGCGACACGACACACCTGACCGAACAATGCCACAAGGGAGAAAATGGAAAACGGGCTGCCTGTCACAACTTAGCAAAACTGATACGAGAGCCCTCGAACGAAACGGCCCGACCCAAACACGCCTGGTCGGGAGACCTCACATGGCACGACACAACGCGCCTGACCGAACGAATATGCCACAAGGGAGCAAATAGAAAACGGGCCACCCGAATGTGCACAAGGCACCCAGGTAGTCACAACTTAGCAAAACTGATACAGGTGCCCTCGAACAAAATGGCCCGACCCGAACGTGCCCGATCGGGCAACCTCACATGGCGCAACACGGCGCGCCCGACCGAATAATGCCACAATGGAGAAAATGGCAAACGGGCCACTCGAACGTGCACATGGCACTCGGGCGGTCACAACTTAGCAAAACTGATACGGACGCCCTCGAATGAAACAACCTGACC
The DNA here is from genome assembly GCA_034641835.2 of Pinus albicaulis. NCBI lineage: Eukaryota > Viridiplantae > Streptophyta > Pinopsida > Pinales > Pinaceae > Pinus > Pinus albicaulis. The sequence goes on along the minus strand of JAXQQM020070859.1, from coordinate 13,234 downwards.
CGAACGCGCCCGGTCAGGCGACCTCACACAATGCGACATGATGTGCCTGACCAAACAATGCCACAAGGGAGCAAACAACAAATGGGCCGCCCAAACGTGCATAAGGCACCCTGGTTGTCACAACCTAGCAAAAATGATACGGGCACCCTTGAAGGAAACAACCCAAAGCGAACATGCCCAGTCGGGTGATCTCACACGGCGCGACACAACGCGCCTGACCGAACGATGCCACAAGGGAGAAAATGGAAAACGGGCTGCCCGAACGTGCACAAGGCACCCGGGCGGTCACAACTTAGCAAAACTGATATAGGCGCCCTCGAATGAAATGGCTCGACCGGAACGCGCTTGGTTGGGTGACCTCACACGGCGCGACACGACGCGCATGACCGAACAAATATGCCACAAGGGAGCAAACGGAAAATAGCTTATGGTGTATGACTGCGGGTGTTTTGTGATCAGGTAGCCTAGCTGATTCACAACCTCTGTTGAAATGAGGTTATTTTGGCTCTTGTTTTTGATAATGAGCTGCAGTGGAGAACCATTCACCCACATCTATGAGTGGAAGAGGTGATCCCCCTCCTCTGGATCTTCAGGCTCATCCTTATGGATCTTGGTGGTGGTAACAGTGGCACTGGGCTCTACATCAATCATATGCTTCCCTTTTTCATTCCCCTTATTAGGTTCTAACTTAGAATCAAAGCATGCATCTTGTTAGCACACATTTTTTCACCCTCGAAAGTTGTCTTTCATGATCATTTTTTGGCTATGATTCCTTATGCCTTCACTATATTCACCATTTTCCGTCGTTATCATATACCTCGATTTTTCTAAAAAGCCCTAAATTACCCCAATCTGGCCATTTGCATGCTAAAATATATTAAATCCTATTTTTCCTAAACTACCTTAATGATTGTCCTATCTATTTCCCTCTTTTGCCATTTTTGTAAAAAATCTCAAAATGCCCTAATCCTATCGTATTCTAGCTTATTTTATTGGGCAAATAAAAAAGTGTATATCAATTTTATGTTTAATATAAAATTGTTCGTATTCTAGCTAATTTTATTGGACAAATAAAAAAGTGTATATCAATTTTATATTTAATATAAAATTGTTTATATTTTTAAAAAAATTGTGGGCCTTTTACTCCGTCGAGCCCCTGGCTCAACCCAAGCACCTACACTATTCACCACAGGACCGAGGCCAAGAACCACAAGCTAAACCACAACCAAGTCCAAGTCATGAGGGGAGGGGCCCATCGCATGCGCTGAGGCCCAATTGATTGTATGAGTGTGCATAGCCTTTGGCTCGTAGTCGAAACATGTAAAACCTCAACGCATATATAAACACCAATATGGCTTATACGCCCGGTGAATGTGGGATTATCCCACCGAACAAAAGAATATAAAAATGGAAAACAGCAGGCACTGGTCACCACAAGTATGATCTCTTGGCGTCCTCATCACTCTTAAGACCGGGGTCAACCAGGCCTTTCTTGACGATGTGTCCAGTGCCCTTCTTGACGACCCGTTGAGCTAGCCAATGATATTAACAACAAATAAATATCAGAGGTTTGAACCTTGTTTTCAGAGCTCGGTTCTATTTGTTTATCGAGGACAACAAGTGGCTTGGGAATTTTTGGTTGGATGGAATTCATCTTTTTCCAACTTCCAATATTGCCTGTTCTTTATTGTAGGCAGGACCCTGTTGAGGAGGCCACTCTCACACATTACAAAGAACAGTAACACATATTATAGAATCTTCTAAATCATGGCACACTATATGGTATATTTTAGATTAAGAACATTATTAAACACACATCATTATCTAAATTATACATAGGTAGATGAGCTTGATTAATATTCCATTGCAGCAATCCCATCTCTCCCGGTTAAATAAATATTGAAAATCTTCTGAAGTTACTGTTATCACCGAAAAATAAAAATCTGCAGAGAAAATTTGTGTATAACCAAAAGCAATTATATATAATACATTTGAGGGGTTTGATATTGTATGATGGTGCTACCATCAAAACTCCAAATTATCACTTGAAGCCTGGAATATGAACTCTACGAAATGATTCAGCGGCAAGAATTATTAGTTGGTCCTGGATATTGAAGAACTGCTTTCCCTCTTCATAACTGCTTCCAAATGTTGTGTGAGCAAGAACATCTGCTGTCAAATTGTGGAACTCCTTGAGCACTTCAACTTCTGCTTCATTAAACAACACCAATTTGCTCCATTCCTCCAACATATTGGCAGTACGTTCCACAATTATTGGAATCAAACCCTGTTATGGTAGTAGAAATATTACTAATTAATTATTTACAATTCCACATTTTTTATAGACTTCATCATGATATTGAGGTTTCCCTTCAATAGAGACGAGGTTTGATATTTGCAGTTGTAAAGCGCAAGAATTCTGGAGACGATGGGCCAATATTCCACGAAATTATATTTTCTCCAAACCGTCGCAATAGTGACGTCTTCCTCTAAACGTCGCAATAGCGACACCTTCCTCCAAACATCACAATAGCGACACCTTGTCTCTGTAACATTGCAAGAGTGACACGTTTCCCCAAACCGTCGCAATAACGATGCCTTCCTCAAAACGTCGCAATTGTGACACCTTGTCTAAGTGTCGCAATAATGACATATTTCAGCAATCTGTCGCAATTACGACGCTTTTTTACAATCGTCGCAAGACCAAAACTTACCTCTAAGTGTCGCAATACCGACACTTGTCTCCAAACGTCGGTATAGCGACACTTTGTGGTGAGATTTGAAAATTTGATAAAAGTTGGGGAAATTTTCGACATTTTGTCAAAAGTGTCGGAACTAAAGTGTCGAAATTTCCACCAAATGTACTAGTGCCTTTAGAGCAGCACTCGAAACCCTCAAAAATAAGAAAGATCCAAAAGTTTTGTAAGGAGGAGAAGGCCACTTTCAAGGAAGCAGCCACAAGAACAACCAGATCAAAATCAGCTGCTAACAGTAAGACAAACATGGATAGTCTTGCTAAAGCTGCAGCCCACATGGAAGGAAGGTAAAAAGGTTTTTTTATACAAAAACCTTTTTTCTTATCAATCACAATTTTGAACAACAACTTAGTCAAAGAATATAAGTATGCATATGTTTTTCATCATTTTCTATGCATTTTTTAAAAAGAAACAAAGCACTACCAGAAATTCCAGTAGCTTTCCAGTTTTGCGCAGTTACAAGTTTTTACAGGAGTTTCCGATAGCACCTGCTTTAACTAAATTTTGACACCTGTCAGCAAAGTTTCTGAGCCAATTAAGGAAGGATAAAGACTCATAACCAAATGGATATAACAAGTGATGGTGAAAGGTGGTTATGAGGTTGTTGGAGGTCAGTTAGATTTTGATGGGATATGGTTGTAATATCCTATGACACCTATCTAATGATAGGAGTAGTGTTTCCTTGTTTTTATAAGATATGTAGTTGGTGCCACTCTTTCTATATATACCATTTGTAAATACCATTTCCTGATTGGATGTGGGTATACCTAAAGACTGAGTATAATAAAGAAAAGCCTTTTCACTTCATGTTGGAGGATTTTGTGACTAAAGGACCATTTAATGTATGGTGTGTTTTCTTTCTTTGTTAATTCTTGTAATTATGAGTTTCAACAGCTAGTAAGGTGTGAGTGAGAAAATGTTAAAGGATTTAATAGTAAATTATTTGCTTTTAGCTTTCTGCAAATCATATATGTTTTGTAGAACATGTTAGTGAAGATTTCATAAAGGATTTGTGGAATAATTTATACATGCAATATACTTTCTGAATCTTATTTAATTTGCATAAACATAGTTTGTGTAAAGATCCATCATTATCGTTGTGTGACTGATTTAGGATATGAATATTTCCTAGAATAGGTACCCGATATCCATCTTCTTCATTTGTTACACTCTGCTCCCTATACTACCAATTTACCCTTACAATTTATACTTGTGACAGCTTGCCAAATGCATGAAAGTCTTAAAGAATATAAAAATCATTTCAAAATCTTTGAGAAGCCATCCCACCACTCAAAAAACCCTTTAAAATTTGAAATGAACTATGATGTGTAAGGCTTACTCCTTTTGCAGTCAAGGAGTGACTCCTTGCGCTAACAAGGTGCATTGATATTTAACGCAATTTTTTGATGTAAATATCCTACATGTAAACATGTAAATAAATAAATAAATTATAAAGTATTAGCATTGTTTAAATTCTCCCAAAATGCTTCATTCTCGGATTGTCTACATGGAATCCATTGATCTTCATTCATGAAATAATGATAACTGCTTTATGAAAAGTTGAGGTCTATTCTAATATACTCTCATGAAAGCAAAAGAAAATCTCTTTCATCAAGAAGAGAAGAAATTTATCTTCTACCCAATTATACCTGCAACCAAAAACAAAGATGCCATTATAGAAGTAAATTGAAAGAATACATCAAGTGGTCAAGATGCAATCCTACATTCAAATTTGAAAAAAAAAAACCTTCAACAATGTATGCCACCATCAAGCCAAAAGGAGAAAATAATTTTTAACACATTAAATGATCAAGTGAAAATTTCCGCAAAGGATCAGGCATGTGATGACTACAACAAAGAAAATCAATTAAATGCAGTGTGAATAAGTTAATGGGCTATATGTTGTGCATCGCTCGGATTTTCTCCAAATACTTCAGCGTCACTATGAAAATTTTTTTGTAGGATATGAAACTATTGATGTATCGATCAAGTCACTCACTGCAAATTATATTAATAAAATATATCTATAACTAAATGAAAATGGATTCGGAAAACATTTTAATCCCTATCAAGCACACACAATCTGCTTTGACAGTGAACTAAGTAGCATCACTCTATGAGAAATTTTACTTTTTAAAATAACACAGCCTCGACGTCAAAGAGATGTCTCTCTACATTAGTTCGAGAAGAAATTTCTTCGCTCCAGTGAAATGGTGGCCCCACAAGGAAAAAGGAGCCTCATCACTCATAAGAGTGGCGCTCACAATAACCTTTGAAAACATGTGGAGCATATACAAAACCAGAAATTAGCCCTACAAATGAATGATGCTGAGGAACGTGGAATGGTTAAGCAGCAGAAAAACTCAGTAAAGTAATCCAACACTACATATATATTGGAGTTTCATCGTATTTTCAAACACAAAATCTTGGCTATTTGAGATATGGCGCAGTAGAATTCTAACAAAAAATTTGACAATGCATGGTGTAGTTGGTGCAGTTGTTGCAGTTGTCAGGAGCATCGTTATTCTTATGGTATTGGAGCAACGTTATGGTATTGGAGCAGCGTTTATTTTAAACGCATGGCAGAGCCTCTATGATAGCATATTGATATCAGAGCAACATTTTTTTTAAACGCATGGAAGAGCCTCTATGGCAGCGTATTGATATTGGAGCAGCATATTTTTTTTAACTCATGGAAGAACCTCTGTGATAGCGTATTGATACAGCCTCTGAATGCGTTATGTATATCTACAACATTGTGGACCAAAAATGGAGACGAGTCGACGACATCCCCTTGCACAAATACTAGCGAGTCGACGACGTCCAGGAGACTGTGATCATGCGATTCATGATTGTAAACTAGAAAGTTTTGAAGCACACTCCCTGCTCAGTGGGAATCCTGGTGGACAAGGGCCAACTCGGGGGTCAGTCTTAGTTGGCGCCTTCTAATGTAGACCATCACATCACAGTCCTATTTTTCGAAGGACTAGATGACCGAGAGGCTTTGGTATTCGGAAGAAGAATGGTGAAGCATCCCAGGATTAAGCTGACGGTTATAAGGTTCTTGTTGGGGACCGATTTTGACCACACTGCCATTAACCTCACTCCGCTGCTGAGCCATGAGGACATGACACACCATGAACTATGCAAATTTTCGAATGCATAAATGAACATAGATCACGAGAAGAAGCTGGACGAGGAAGCCTTGAAAGTGGTAACAAACGAGTTGTCGAATCCCAGGAAATCAGCATTGGTGCATTGTTCAGCATTGACAGTCTCTAAATATTAGGTGGCTCTCCATTTTCCAGCTGTCACCAGCTCACGCAAATAATCCTGAAATTTCGTCAGCACAACTCTCTCTTGTTCAGCATAAATATTTGTTGCATGTTAATTGTAAGGACCCCTAGAAGGAGGAATTCCTCTCTTTGAACAAGAACGATTTAGCAAAGAATCTTTACACGCTCCATTGCAACCTATTATGAATAATTTGGAGGCTCAATGATGCAGGGCTGGCAATACCCAGGATCTTTAAACTCTGTGCATATAAGAATGCATCTCAGCATTTTTTTCAAATCAAAAACCTCAATCACTGGCCAATTCACACTTTCCCATTTCAACATGCGGAAGCTTTCCAATATATGGTTCAAAATCATTCAATACCATCTCATATATTATCAATCTCGATCCACTCACCTTCAAGCAATTACATAACTTTTGAAACCTTCAAACAATATTCAAATGCTTCCTTAAACCATATTAATGCCAACCTTCACATGGGCTTATACACATCATCCCAAATTTTCAATCTGCATTTCCAATTCAAGCTTACACGCTTTCATACCAAATAAACATCATTCAAACCAAATCTTGTACATGTGCCTTCAAGATCAGATTTAAAGATCAATCAAACAAATGCGCCCATTTTTTACTTCAACTTGACCTTGTTTATTGCAAATATCATCAACTGAAAAATACACAGTCATTTCCCAGTTCCACTCACACAACGCATTTCATGTAAGACCCTTTCCAGAGTCTCAGAATTTCACTAAAATCCGGTTTCCATATATATGTTCTTAATATTGTATTTAAAAATCAGAACAATGTACCTGTACTTACCAGTTCTGCGTCCATTATTCCAGCGCTCTTACTATTCGACCATCATTGATACCGATCGATTTTCAATGCAACAATTGCTTACCTTCCACAACGCTTTCACTCCTCCACGATCATGAACTAATTTCAACGCAGCCTCATACATCTTCAATTTATTCATTTAAATTAACAACGATGTTGGCTCATACGGTTGGAATCGATATCAATCCCAACCATTCCGCCTCTGTTCCGATTTCTCTTACTGCAGAACAAATATACAAAGCCCTCAATCTACTTTCTTTTCTAGCGCTGTCCCATAAGCACTCTATATACGTTGGTCAGTTACGCTCATCGACTCGAATTTCTACTTTACTGCACCCACTTATCCAGATGAGAATGACTCCAGCAACAATGTTCTGCAACTAATAAAGATTGATGCCGCTATTCACAATTCAATTTTCAACGTTCCACAATTCTTGTAATGCAGTTCTTCACACCAGAATTATTTCCCACGCTCGTCCTTTACTCCTGTGCTGTAACTGGAACACACAATTTAAAAGCGACTCCAGTTGAAAACAGAGTTAAGAAATAACAGTCCTGCGCCATCGCTTTTCAAGTTTACTACTTATTCCACATCCACGTTAATATCATTCGGGAAATTAAAACAATTCACCTGCGTTAAGAACTGGACCAACGAATAGGTTAACCCTCTGCACCATTCGAAAGTCTGAAATGTCATCCACGCATTTACCTTTCAATTGATCTCACAACAGTATCATATCGTTTTTAGTTGCTTTCAAGAAATATTAGAATTTGTTCCAGCTGACATCGTTCTAACAAACGATGTGTTCAATCTATAGACCTGTGATGCTATCCATTAGTTCTTTTAACGCAAACAAACCTTAATATCTAAAACGCTTTCCAATAATTAAAACCTCCTCACAATTTAACATCACAATTAATCGATTAAAACTCCTGGATCGACTTTCATATACATTGTCGAGCCATTAAAATTAAATGAGAACAGCGTTCATCATACCCTTTTTCATACGCTTTCACGGCTTCAATATACATCTGTTCAATGTTGCAGATATTCATATATATATATATATATAATCTGCCAATATGCTATACAAACAGTGAAATCAACTTTTCCAAACTGGTATTAAAATCTGAAACTGCACTGAACTTCGGTTTCATTCCAATCACTGAAAATAAACACAAATCCACCAATAAAGCTCTAAACACACTTATCATATAAAAAAAAAATACTTACAATTCTTGTTTGGCCTGATATTCGTAATCTATGGCCCTTACAAACTGCCTGAGGCTTACAGCCTTGGCTGTTCAAAACCTCTCACTCTCTACTCACACTCACTCACAATCTCAATGTGTTTTTCTCTCAAAACCCCCTCCTATTTATACAATTTTAAAAATGATCTAATTTAATGCTCAATCCCCTTAATATCTCAATACCACTAAAATATCTCAACAAATCCTCTTATCTAGAATCTTATCCCTTTATATCCTTAACTACCCAAATTATCTCATATCCTTTTATTAATAAAAGGATATTTACAAAATCATCACTTTCTCCTATTTTATTTAAAATAACAAATTAATTAAATAAAATATTAAAAATTGTCACACCCCCTTTTCTAACATATTTACAAATAAAAAATACCCTTGATGCTCCTGCATCAGACTCCCCATGTAAGAAATTTCATGACCACCTGGTCATAAATCTGGATAATTATTTCCTCCTGGATGCCAAATTTTATTTTGTAATCTTTCATTGCTTGTCAATTGCTTTACTGCTGTTGCTATCTGCTGTTGTCCTCCAGGTTTCCATATTTTGTGTTGTAATGCTCCACTTGCTCTGCCTTCAAGATCTGCTACTGTCTTCCTTTTGTTGTCTCTCCTTTTCTTTCTGATTGCCGTCTTTCTCTGGGATGTTTTTATCATTAACCTCCTTATCAACACAATTTCTCTGTCCAGTATGTCCTCTGTCTGCTGATTGTTTCCATCTCTTGATTGTTGAACTGTCATTCTTGCTTGTTCCTCACTTGTTTTGATCGCTTCCTTTTCACCCTTACTACTGTTTTGCACATTTTCTGCTGCTGCTACATTGTCTTTTAGAACAATTTCTTGCCTCTGTTTTCTGCATCTGTCAATTTCTTCTTGATTATTATTTATGACAACCGCTTTGTCATCCTTCTTCAGCAATCTATCCCGGACATTCATCCTCTGCTCTTCCAATTTCCTCCTTTGAAAGTCTAATTCTCTATATAACTCAATGATTTTACTTGGAGTGGACTTTGGAAATTTTACACAATCTTCCATTTCCTCATTTGTTATTGTCTCATTATCACATGGTCTTTCTTCTGCTAAATCTTCCTTAACATCCTTCAGTAGATGTTCTTCCTCTTCTTCCAAACCTGCAATCATACACAAATCATTAGTTTTAAAATCACAAGACCTTACGGTCTTATTTGATGCTTCAGTCATCAAGTCCTCGGGCTACTTCGAATCATTCATATGATTCAACTCCTCTAGCTCTTCATCACTTTCAAAAAGTAATGGTCCACTTTCTGGGTAACATATCGAAACTTCAACATCTTCTTCAGCATCTTCATTTTGTTGTAGCTTAATTCTTTCGAGCTTCTCTATCCTCTGTTTAGCATCAATAACCTGTTCAAGTTCCCTTAGTTCCTTTATCAACTGCATATTTATCTGATGATTCCTTTTCTCTTGTAGCCTCTGCCACCTCAACTTCTTTCTTATGACATAACCATGCTTCTGGTCTACCTCATTTCTTTGCAATATCTCCATTAACACCTCAAGCTGAACTGCTATCTCAGCCTTCTCCCTCTCATATTCCTCTTTGCTTAACTGTCTCTGTATGCCAATTGCCTTGGCATCCTTCTCCTTTTTTCCTCTGCTGTGGTTTATTTCAGAACCTCTGTTACGACTGTCACTAGTCATCATCCTTTCCATTTCTATGAGTTCCTCACTCACTTTACTATGATTTGCACTAAAGCCTCTTCAGCAGCAAGTCCTGTCCTGCCGCCACTTACCTCACCAAGCTCTCCTCACTCAGTATTTTGGAAAGCAATTGGTTCTCTATCTACGGAACCTCCTTTGAGCACTTCTCTTTGCTCTTCCTGGGCTTCAACTCATCTACATGTTCACAACTGTCCTCCTTATCCAATCTCTATTGGAATTCCTCAAGGTTCTGCCACATCTATGTTTTCACTTAGAAACTTTCACCAGCTTCCTTTATCTGTTAGCAATTCTAATCACATTGCCTTTTGGGAGTTGCAATAATACTTCAATGCAAAGACTACAATATTCTATTCTTCAAATCCAAATAAAACCATATCATCTTACCTCCAAGATCTCGTCTGATCTTGTCCTTCCATTCACCTGCACTTCAATTACCTTTAGAATCTCACCATTCCTGCAAATCTGTTTCAGCAAATCTTTATGCTTCCTCTGCACAATTTCTCGATATTCAACTACTGTCAATCATATTTTAAAATCTGATGCTCTCTTCCAATCTTCTGGCTTTATCTGGCAAACTTTAGCTGTCAGCAACAATTCCTTCTTTGCTGAGTTTCTTCCACTCAGAAATCATTAACAGCTTCTTTCATTACTATCCATTGATCTCCTTTGCTAAGATACTTCATTGCTGCAACCATCAATCCTCATTCCATTTCTTTGTCAGTAAAACTCAAATCAAAATTAAACAACACAATACCTGCACAATCCAAGTGAATTTCTATTCCCCAACATCACTGTGGATTCTTTTCTGTCTCTGCAATTCTGCGTTACCTGCCTCTAAGAACTTAATTGTTCTTTGCCATTCTCCCAGCTGTACTCTGGTTGCTTGATTTTCAGATTAGAATCTGATCTCCTTTACCTGCATTCTGTTCACTTGCAATTGTATATGATGCATATCATATTTAAAATCTGATCTTCATCATTCATCACACATTCAAAAATACATTTCAGTTCAACAAACATTCTTGTATTTATTCGAAACAAAAACAAACATTCTTCAATCTCTATGAACGAGCTCGTGCAAATAATAGCGAGGCCAAGCACAAGTGATACCCCCGAGGATCTTTAAAACTCTGTGCATATAAGAATGCATCTCGGCATTTACACAAATCAACTCCCTCATTCAGCGATTTCACCATCATAAAAACATGGGAAGCTTTCCAATATGGCTCAAAATCATTCAATACTATCTCAATCTCGATCCATTCACCTTGACAATTCCATATTTTTTAAACCATCGCTTGATATTCAAATGCTTCCTTAATGCCCACATTCACTCATTCATTTAATTACCAATATTCAAGTGTGTTTATACACATCATCCAATTACAATCTGCAATCTTTATCCAATTTAGAAACTTCACCTCAAAAATGACGCCAAATCTTGTACATGTTCATAAACATCATTCATATGGACTTGTTCTTACTAAGTGCGCCCTTCTTAAAAGGTCGAATTGTGGCAACACATATACATTCCAATGTTACATAACCAAAGACTTGTCTTCATTTCAATGTGCTCAATTTAACATTTGTTGATTGTGAAATCCCCAAATTTTATGCGCCCTAGTTTTTAGTATTGACCATAATACTATCCGCACTTCAATCTGTTGTTAATAAGCTTTTAAATTCACCATTCATTTTAAATGATATTCACACACCAACTTCCCACTAGGGCGACCATGAAAAATCCAGAATCAAATACCCATATAAACTATGTCTTGAAAATTTAACCCAGCAGTTTTAACACCACTGCATATCGATGTTATTTCTTGCAATATCAATGAGATTTTTATTAAACTTCACGCAATTGCCACCATTTAACACGTTCAGGGATTCTTACCTTCCTCATTGATATTTAATCTCCTCGTCCATCCAAAGCTTTCACGTTTCTGCAGAGACAACGCTTGTTATTCTTTGTTGCCCAGCTTTTCCATTCGTCTGAACTTCTGCAACGAGTTTCCAACTCAGCATTAATACTATCAACATATTTGTCTAATGGTATTGTTGGTTAACACTTTCGCTCAATCCATTATCCCAGTAAAGTTCTACACGCATCGAACTGCTCTCCTTCATCGATCCTTGATTCCCATATTAGTTCTGTGCAAATTGAAAACCACCTTCGCTCCAACGCTAGCATAAATTCAAAACAAAAATCGATTTCCTTATGCAGAATTCCATTTAATTTTGTTCGATCCTTTGTTGCTAGGATCAATCGATTCCTTCAGCATTGTGCTCCAGATAACACAGCTATTGATTCACATGATTGAATGCTAACCCATCTTTATACAATTCACCAATAAATAACAGTTTTCCAGAAGATGTAAATTTCTATACAGACTTGTATCAACCGGTAACTTAATTACAATTTAAAACAACCTCCATTCATACAAAGTTCAACGTTTGATTCAATACCTTCAGCATTGTAGATCTGGCATTAATCTTCTTTGAATTGAACTTTCAGTCCTTTCCAAACTTCGATTTTCATATATATTTCCAGAAATGAAAGAAAACATGAATTGCGCCTTTTTCACTTGTAATTACAACAGTGGTTAAAATCGATCCAAATTTATGACTGATTTACCCATCACAATTTAATCGATTAAAACTCCTGGATCGAATTTCATTGTCGAGCCATTAAAATTAAATAAGAACAGCATTCATCATACCCTTTTCTATACGTTTTTACGGCTTCAATATACATCTGTTCAATGCTGCAGATATTCATATGTATATATAATCTGCCAGAGTGCTATAGAAACAGTGAAATCGACTTTTCCAAAGTGATATTAAAATCTTAAACTGCACCGAACTTCGGTTTCATTCCCATCACTGAAATTAAACACAAATCCACCAATAAAGCTCTAAACACACTTATCATAAAAAAAATACTTACAATTCTTATTTGGCCTGATGTTCATAATCTATGGCCCTTACAAACTGCCAGAGGCTTACAGCCTTGGTTGTTCAAAACCTCTCACTCTCTACTCACACTCACTCACAATCTCAATGTCTTTTTCTCTCAAAACCCCCTCCTATTTATACAATTTTAAAAAATCATTAAATTAAATGCTCAATCCCTTCAATTCCTCAACAAACCCCTAAATCTCTCAACATCCCTAAAGGATAGATCTTTATCCCTAAAATCCTTCAACTAATTAATTTCCCTCATATCCTTTTATTAAATAAAAAGATATTTACAAAAATCCTCACCTTCTCCTATTTTATTCAAATTAATTAATAAAATATTAAAAATTATCACACCCCTTTTAACATATTTACAAAATAAAAAAAACGCCCTTGATGCTCCTGCATCGGTTGTCATT
>MU968441.1:355108-393673 GCA_034641835.2 Pinus albicaulis | reverse complement strand
TCTTGACTCTGAGTTTCTTTAGTAAAGTTTTCACTGGGTCTATTACTCATGTCACTCTGTTTCTTCCTACATTCATTAGAATAATGCCCATACTTCTTACAGTAATGACATTGGACTTGGGATTTATCATACCTTTGTCCTGTTCTGTGAGGAATTTGTTGAATAATGAATATTTATCCACCGAGATTATCCTGATCACATACTAATTTGAATTCATATGCAACACATAATCTCTTCTACAATCAATCATCAATTTGCGGAAATAGAAACAGTCGCATGCGCACATAAACACAATATGTAATGGGGAAAGCTTATAGCTGAAAACCCCTCAGCTATTCTGTATATTATATGGAGAGAACATGTAACATTACATAGCACAATACTCCTCACAAGTACTCAGTACTATCTCATGAAGTTACACACAAACTAGCTTAGTTTTGAACAAGTCACAGGTTCAAAACTCATCCACTAATTGCCTGCCTCTATTGCGCAATCAAGGTTGGTCTAATGAGAGATCCAAGGTTCGAATCTCCTTGGCTTGACAGCGCAATCCTCATGGGAAATTTCCTCCAAGTGTGGTGCAAATCTCATGCACAACTAATGTCACAAATGATAGCTATCTCAACCCTTTCATCTACCTCTTTCACTGGTCTTCACTGAACTGTCCATGCACTGTAGTGAACTGATGTGTTCTTGAGTTGAATAATGAGTTAATAATTAGTGAATTAAATAATATTTAACTCACTCCACTCATTACTAGTTGATTAGCTAGTTAAACTAATCTCAACTAGTTCAACTAAGTTAAACCGAACACAACTCCACCAACTGTCTCATCAACTCCACCAAACTTCTGCCACTGAAGTCCTAACTGAAGTCAACCATGTATGAGCTCACCAAACCCCTAGGAATAGCGTAATTCCTCTGTCAGATGCATGAGCCACTTCTGTAGCTCGAACTGAAGTGCTCCAAGAGAGTAAACTGAAGTTTAGAGTCTAAATATTATTAAGGGTAAATAATATTTGACTTCCCTATTTTTAGGATAGGCAGTCTAAAAATAGACTTCGACCTAAATGTCTAAAAATAGAGGTCCATCTATTTTTACCAACATGACCAATACTCCAAGAATAACATACTGCAACCCTGGACCATGCTCCATATGTCTAAAAATAGACATAGTCTAAAAATAGACTTTGCGCCAGAATTTGCCTGCGGGCCCACTTAGTGAAGGCGACTTCATTTCACTAAACTCCATCATCTTGCTGCATTCTCAACACTCCCTCTCAGCAAGATATGGATTATCTGCAACCCCTATCCTGCCTCTGTGGAATTCGAACTTGCTCCTGGTGAGCGCCTTCGTTAAGATGTCGGCATCCTGATCCTCCGTGGGAACATATGAAAGCATCATGATTCTCCGCTGAACACAATCTCTGATATGATGGTACCTAATGTCGATGTGTTTGGATCTATCATGAAATACTGGATTAGCCGAGAGTTTAATGCAACTCTGGTTATCACAGTAAATCACTGTAGGCTCCAAATGCAACCCGAACAATCCAATGAGGATCTTCCTCATCCAAATAGCCTCGCATGCAGCCAAACTTGCTGCCATGTACTCGGCCTCTGCTGAACTGAGTGCCACGGATCTCTGCTTCCTGCTGTACCAGGAAACTGCTGTCGACCCAATGCTGAAAACTCCTCCAGAAGTGCTCTTCCGGTCCGTTGGACTCCCTGCCCAATCTGCATCAGTGAAGCCAGAAAGCTTCTCTCCATCCTCCTGTCTGTACCATAGACCATATCCCAATGTGCCTCTAATATAGCACAATACATGCTTGCCTGCCTTCCAAAAGAGCTTGGTAGGCTTAACCATAGCTTGCGAAAGCTGGTTAACTGCATAGCATATATCGGGTCGTGTATTGACCAGATACATAAGCGACCCCACCAACTGTCGATAGACGGTGGCATCCACTACCTCCGCTGAAGTAGCATCCTCCTTCCTCCAACCACCAGGAAGAGGAGTGTCAACAGGCTTGCAGCCATGCATGTTGAACCTCTCCAGTATCTCCCGGGCATACTTACCCTGAGAAACAAACAGTCCTCCACTGCGCTGCCAAATCTCCAATCCCAGGAAATAATGAAAGAGGCCTAAGTCCTTCATCTCGAACTCTCTATCAAGGTCCTCCTTGCATGAAAGTATCAACAACTCATCACCCATCAAAATCAGATCATCTACATACAGTACAATGATCAGCAGCTTCCCCTCCACCACAATCTGGTACAGGTTAGGATCCACCTCACTCTTGGAAAATCCAAGCCCGGTGAAATAACTGTCTATCCATGTGTACCAAGCACGAGGTGCTTGCTTCAGCCCGTACAGTGCTCTCTTGAGTCGGCACACATGCGACTCACTGCTGAAGATCTCGAAACCTTCAGGCTGCTCTATGTACACCTCCTTCTCAATGACTCCGTTGAGGAACGCAGTCTTCACATCCATCTGATGAATGTGCCACCCCATCTGCGCTGAGAGAGCAAGGATTGTCCGTATGGAAGAGTACCTTGCGACAGGTGCAAAGGTCTCCTCATAGTCAATCCCCTCGATGCAGCGAAAAGACACGGGCGACAAATCTCGCCTTGTACTTCTCCACTACGTCAGCCGCTGCTTCACTTTGTAGATCCATCGCGAACCCACCAACGATTCCCCTCTCCCGGGTCTTGGGACAATCTCCCATGCAACATTTCGACAATCGAATCATACTCTTCCACCATGGCATCTACCCATGCGGGGTCCTCCACAGCTTCCTCGAAATAGGATGGCTCTGTCACGACACATTTTCTCACAAGAGCCATGTATCCTGTGTACCGGTCCAGTGACTGTCTCTGTCTGTGTTGTGCTGTAGGTGGTCCTACAACCTTCTCTGCATCTTGAGCCAGTCGCTCAGCTTCTATAGTGCGCTTGCGCCCTCTCATGGTTGGCGTTGCATGAGTGGTCTCTTCCACTCCATGAACTTCCTCTTGTGGTTGATCCACATCCTGAAGCTCATCCTTAGGAACTAATAGCTCCTCATCTGCATGCAAGTGTGGCTCCCTCTCGAAACAAAACCTTTGCCAGCCTCTCCTCTTTTTTGAAACTTGATATCCGTCGCACAACGGTCTTGCAAGCCCCATGCGGCAAAATGCCGATAGTTGTGAGGTGTATCGGTGCACCCCACAAGTATTCCAACCTCTGCGGTCAGATCCCGACTTCTTTACGGCATCCTTCGTCACATGCATGTAGACGGATAGGCAAAAATTCTCGGATGAGAAATATCGGGCCTCTTACCGAACGCCTCTGGGTGTCCTCATCACCAAGAACCTTGTGAGGACAACGCTTACGCACATACTTGTTGTATTGCATGCCTCGGCCAAAGTGAAGGGTAGGCTCGGTCATGCGACATCGCTGTCCCGGCACCACGATCGTTCTGTTCTTTCGCTCATCAACCCCATTCTGCTATGGGTTATGAGGTGCTATGAGCTCTCTTCGAATTCCTTCTGCGCTGCAAAAGTCCTTGAATTCGCCAGAGATGAATTCACCACCATTGTCGCTCCTAGGAGCCTTCACCTGCTTCCCCGATTCTTTCTCAACCAGTGCCTTGAACTCATAGAACTTTGAGTATGTCTCGCTCTTCTTCTGCATGAAGAAGATCCAGCACTTTCGAGAAAAATCATCAACAAATATCACATAGTACCTGTGCTTTGCTGTCGAAGCTACTGAGAAAGGTCCACACACATCTGTGTGAATTCTCTCAAGGATCGTTGTGGCGTGACTATCCTTCTCGTGAAAGGTAGCTTCCCCATTTCCCTAAAGTACACCCCTTTCTGCTTGATGCGGCCCGGGCAAGGGTGCCCTGGAGAAGCCCGGTAGAAATGCTTTGCGGGATCTTCAAACTCCATGGTGAGTGCATGGCCCAATCTCCTGTGCCATAGTTTGCCCTCACCATCCCGGCTCACCACTTCTCCCGCCTTGCATGCCATTGCTGCACAGTCATCTACTTGCAACTAATAGAGGTTCTTGACTCAAACCCCTATCTTCCGGGTCTCACCAGTAGTCTTACTGCGCAGGAAGGCTTTTCCTTCACTGAAGACCACATCATACCCCTTGTCTTCCAACATCGCCACGGAGATCAAGTTCTTCATCAATCCTAGAACATGCAAAACTTCCTTCAATATTAAAGGTTTACCAGACTCCCTCTCGAAAATGGTGCGGAAGTACCATTCGCAACATGTCTACCATCATCGCCCATCTCGATGTGCACTCCAAGATCTTTTTCTCCGGATACGACGGATCACCGATCTCACGAGTCATGTGAAATGATGCACCACTGTCCAAGAACCATACTGATCCCATCACACTTGAGACCAAGCATGCGATCAGTGAAAAATCCAGTTCGAACTGGGAGGCCAATGCCTCTCCCGCTGCAGATCCAGCAGCCTTCTTATTTTTCTTCTTCTGCGGATAATTTGTGGCATAGTGTCCGTGCTGGTGACAGTGAAAACACTTCACCTTGGACATGTCTTGCTTCTTGCCTTTCGCACCTGACTGAGAAGCCTTCTTGCTCTTCCCCTTCTTTGCTTTGGCAGCCAAAGCGCAATTTTCTTCATCAGATACCTTTGATGAAGATCCGTCCCTGGTAGTCCTCCTTATCTCCTCCTGCATGAGATCCGCCCAAAGGCGCTCCCATCCCGGTAACTTCTCCCGACCATTGACACTATCTTGATATGAATGCCAAGCCTTCGGAAGACCAAGGAGAGCCAGGTCCACCATGTCCTCATCTTCGACAGTCACCCCCACACTTCCCAGCTCATCTCTGCATTGAGTGAACTTCGTGAGGTACTTGGCGATACTGTCGCCTTTCTCCATCTTGATGTTTTTGAGCCTATCCTTGAGCGCCAACTTCCTTTGGTCGCTCTTACTCTGGAATAGATCTGTCAAAGCTTTCCACATTAGATATGGAGAATATTTTCCATGCAGGCTGGATACAATATGATCCTTGACGCCCTCCAATAGAATCCTTCGACATTTCGCCATATTCTTTTGCCAAGCTTCGACTTCAGCAGGATCAGTGGGCTTTTGGACATCCGTATCTACGAACTCCTTCAGTCCATTATCTTCTAATACTGCCTCCATGCGATCCTTCCATGCAACATAATTCGAACTACCTTCAAGAGCATATTCGAGTCGCAAACCGTTGAAAGACATTTTCAACTCCGGCACCAAGAAAACAAACTGCTGCAAAATTCGAATTCCAAACTCAAAAAAACTCAACTGCTTCTGGATCTGTGAGAACAAATTATTTCTAGCACAGAGATCGACTGTAAGGGCATTTACTGGATATATCACCTTTCAGAGAAAGGATGGATCTAGAGGCTACCTGGCCCGTTACAGACTCTGTCTACCGAAATAATATTGTAATCACTGCAATAGATCCTGACGATTGATTCGCTCCGATACCATGTAGAAATTTGCTGAATAATGAAGATTTATCCACCGAGATTATCCTGATCACATACTAATTCGAATTCATATGCAACACATAATCTCTTCTACAATAAATCATCAATTTGCGGAAATAGAAACAGTCGCATGCGCAGATAAACACAATATGTAATGGGGAAAGCTTATAGCTGAAAACCCCTCAGCTATTTTGTATATTATATGGAGAGAACATGTAACAGTACATAGCACAATACTCCTCACAAGTACTCAGTACTATCTCATAAAGTTACACACAAACTAGCTTGGTTTTGAACAAGTCACAGGTTCAAAACTCATCCACTAATTGCCTGCCTCTATTGCACAATCAAGGCTGGTCTAATGAGAGATCCAAGGTTCGAATCTCCTTGGCTTGACAGCGCAATCCTCATGGGAAATTCCTCCAAGTGTGGTGCAAATCTCATGCACAACTAATGTCACAACTGATAGCTATCTCAACCCTTTCATCTACCTCTTCCACTGGTCTCCACTGAACTGTCCATGCACTGTAGTGAACTAATGTGTTCTTGAGTTGAATAATGAGTTAATAATTAGTGAATTAAATAATATTTAATTCACTCCACTCATTACTAGTTGATTAGCTAATTAAACTAATCTCAACTAGTTCAACTAAGTTAAACCGAACACAACTCCACCAACTGTCTCATCAACTCCACCAAACTTCTGCCACTGAAGTCCTAACTGAAGTCAACCATGCATGAGCTCACCAAACCCTTAGGAATAGCGTAATTCCTCTGTCAGATGCATGAGCCACTTCTGTAGCTCAAACTAAAGTGCTCCAAGAGAGTAAACTGAAGTTTAGAGTCCAAATATTATTAAGGGTAAATAATATTTGACTTCCCTATTTTTAGGATAGGCAGTCTAAAAATAGACTTCGACCTATATGTCTAAAAAATAGAGGTCCATCTATTTTTACCAACATGACCAATACTCCAAGAATAACATACTGCAACCCCTGGACCATGCTCCATATGTCTAAAAATAGACATAGTCTAAAAAATAGACTTTGCGCCAGAATTTGCCTGCGGGCCCACTTAGTGAAGGCGACTTCATTTCACTAAGCTCCATCATCTTGCTGCATTTTCAACATGTGCTTTATTTTTTCCACCTTGTTGGTTGTTGCCTTGGCTTTGATTCTGAATTTGGTTTCTGCCCCTTCCACTTGTACTTGTAGGGCTCTTTCTTCCTCCTCTTTTTTGGCTTCTGCCTCTACCTCTTACTTGGTAGTTTGATCTGGCTTGACCTCTTCCTCTTCCAAAGGACATTTGGGTCTTGAAGGCATCCTCTAAAGATGATTTTGTTGTTCTGCTCAACCTTTCTTCATGTGTCATCAAAGATGCATGAAGCTCATCAACTATAAACCTTGAGAGATCCTTTGTCTCTTCAATAGTAGTGATTATCACGTTGAATCTTAAGGGTAAAATTCTCAATATTTTCTCCACTATTTTTCTCTCTTCAATTGTCTCTCCATGAGATCTCATTTGGGTAACCAACCCAATCAACTGTGTGAATAATGAGTCTAAGCTATCAGACTCTTTCATGCAATAAATTCAAACTCTCTTCTCATTACTTGAAGCTTTGTTGTCTTTACTTTCTCCATACCTTGATAGGCTATCTGGAGGGTATCCCATGTCTCCTTAGACTTCTTTTCCACTGCAATTCTTGGAAATATGCTTTCATGCACTGCTTGATAGAGATAGAAGAGGGATTTTGAGTCCTTCTTCTTATTACTCTTCAAAAAATCCTTTTCTGCCTGTGTTAAGGAATTATACTCATTTGCATTAGTTGGTTCTTCAAATCCATCTTCAACTAGTTCCCATAAATCTTGAGATGTAAACAGGGCTATCATTGTGATTTCCCAATAATCATAGTTCTTCCCATTGAATTATGGGAGCTGAGTATTTCCCATACTCGTTCTTGTGCTAGTTCCTGCCATTTTTACTGTGCAAAACTATAAATCTTGACTGTGTAACTTAAATAGAATGTTCCCACTGCTGAAGAGGTAAACCCTGACTCTTAACACTTCCTTTTCTAGATCTCTGTATATTTTTAAATGAACAGTGACACTACTGTGTAAATACCTGACTTGTTGAAACCTTCACTCTACTGGAGAAATTCTTCAATAGTCTTCTTCTTCCTTCAGCTTCTTCAGCAACCATTGAGAGCCTGGACTAGCTCTGATACCATGTCGTATTTTCTGATAAATCCTTAACAACGAAGGAAATAAAATTTTCCCTCTTTGACACAGAGAAATCATTAACAAAACTTGCAGATGGAGCATTAAAAAAATATACACATCGTGAAAAAGAAACTTTCATTCATTTGCTTTCAGTCTTTTTACATTCTTCAGAACTGCTGTTCTGGTTTCACTTCTACACTTCTCCACTGCACAACTATTGTGCTCTATCTCACTGCTCACACACACACAACATCTATATATTATTCTCTGTATTGTAAAAAAAAAAAATATATATATATATATATATATATATATATATGTTTAAAATACAAACCGTTGTCATAAAAAAAAACATTAACCTAAGTTTAAACTATATGAAATAATAATTATATCGCCATAGTCATTACAATCCATAAAACAACAAAAACATTACACTATTTCATGCGATGGGTTTATCGCATGGAAAATTGCACTGGGTGACGTTAGCACCGAGCGGTGTGAAAATGAACGGGGAGAAATTTCCTTTTTTCTCAATCACCCCACTCTGAAAAATGAATTCATGGGTTATGTGTAGGGAAATATTGTTGAGCCTCCTTTAAATGCATTGTTTACCACTAAGACAAAATACAAGAAAGGAGAGGTCAAAGCCAAGAAGTTCATCAAGGATTATATTCAAAAGCATTCGGTTGCTTACATTTCTGAGTTGGGCACATCAAAGGAGATGTATGACAAGTTTTTTAGCATGTTCAGGGCTAGCAAAGAAAATAAAATCCTCTTTCTCAAGAACAATATGAAGGACATAAATATGGATAGAGGAGAATCCATTTAATCTTACTTCCTGAGGATTACTAAAATAAAAAATGATCTTATATCTCTTGGAGAGGTTATTGCCGACCAGGAGCGTAGTCTTATTGCCCTTGGAGATCTTCCCCATGCATGGTATGTATTCAATACCACTATTCTCAACAATGAAAGGATTCCAGATCTTGATGAACTGATTACTAGATGCACACAAGAGGAGATAAGGATGATGGAGAGAGACATGCCTTAAAATGGGAATAATCATACTACATTCTCTACTCATGCTAAAAGAAATAAAATTTTTGTTCCAAGAAAACAAGGACAAGGAAGACGGGGATTGAAGAGTGGTTCTTTCCCTATTTCAAAGTTGATAATGAAGGTGTTTTTGAAGTTGTACTAAAGGAAAACATACAAGGGGACCATTCCCCTCAAGTGATAGCAATACCAATGACATTCTTCAATTGATTAATTTTGATTCATTTGGTATGTTGCTTGTGACATCCTTGGGAGGATATTTGTATTACGCTATTTTTGTTGATGAATTCTCTAGTAAAACTTGGATATACTTCTTGAAGAAAAAGGATGAAGTGTTCAAGTGGTTCTGGTTTTTCAAAGGCTTGTTTAAAAACCAAACACAAAAGAAGATCAAAGTATCGAGGGTCAAAAATGGAACAAAATATGAGTCAAATGATTTCAATGAATGTTGTAAGGAATGTGGCATTAAGAGGGAGACCACTAATGCTTATACTCATAAACAAAATTGAGTTTTCAAAAGGAATGATCGAACCATCATTGAAACTACTCATGCCATGCTTCATGACCAAGGCCTACCGAAGTTCCTATGGGGAAAAGCTACCAACACTACCATGTATGTTCAAAATAGATGCCCACATCAAGCATTGGACTCCAAAACTCATGAAGAAATCTTCACATGTAAGAAACATGATGTTTCTTACTTTAGTATTTTTGGAAGTCCCGTATATTTTCATGTGCCAAAAGAAAGGAAAAGTAATTTGGATGCTTCTAGAAATAATGGAACATTTGTGGGCTATAATGAAACTTCAAAGGCATATACAATCTATGTTCCTGGTGAAAGGGAAGTGGATATAAGTCATGATGTTGCCTTCAATGAAGATTTTTCCCTTGGGAAGGTAATGGATCTTGCTATTTCAAAGGAAGACAAAGCTGAAGATGCGGGAAAGTAGGAAGAACTGAAGGATGAACCAATGCCTGATGTTGAAGGTCTGATTGATCCCATTGATACACCTCCTGGTGAGCCCTCTTCTTCAAAAATAAGACCCTCATGGCTTAGAGATACTCTAGAAGATGCTGAGAGACATATTGCACCGAGGGGGACATTTCATGAAAGTAAGAAGCCAAATAGGTACCAAGGGTACTTAGTAGCCATGAGCACCATTTTTCAATCTGATCTTGGAACGTTTGAAGAAGTCGTGAAGCACCAAGTTTGGAAGGATGCAATGAAAGAATATTATGAGTCGATCATGAAGAATGATGTATGATATGTGGTCCCTAGACTAAAGGACAAGTCGATTTTCACCTAGAAATGGCTTTACAAAATAAAACATGGAGTTTATGAGAGTGCTGAAAAGTTCAAGGCCAGGTTCGTTGCCCAAGGCTTCTCACAAAAGTAAGGTATAGATTATGATGAGATATTGGAATCGATTTCCCGATATACCACCATCCATTTGATTATTTCCCTTTCTGCATTATAAGGATGGAATCTACATCAAGTGGATGTTAAAATTTATTTCTTACATGGCTCACTTAAGGAATAATTTTATGTAGAACAACCCAAAGGATTTGAAGTTTTGGACCGAGAGTCACATGTATGCAGGTTGAAGAAAGCCCTCTATGGGTTGAAGTAAGCCCCCAGGTCTTGGTATGAGAGGATCAATAGCTATTTGATGAAGCTGGGCTTTGCAACAAGTGAAGTTGATATGACCCTTTACTTCAAGGTTGATAATTACAAGCCTCTCATTTTGGTGCTCTATGTGGACGATATTTTTCTGACAGGTGAAGACCCTCTCATTCATCAATGTAAGAGGGATTTGGATTATGAATTCGAGATGAAATACCTAGGGTTGATGTAGGTCCCTATATCACTAGTATAGTCTCTTATTATTGTTAGTGTAACCCCCTTATTGTTATTATTGTACCCTTGTAACCCCCATTTTGTTATTATTGTGCCCTTAATTTATTATTGTTAGGTCGGCTAGGATTACATTATGGCCCCATGGACTCCTATATATAGAAAGGAGGTTTTGTAAATTGTATCATCCAAGAATTGTTCATTCATGTGATGTATTGGAGGTTGCCCCCTCGAAGTGGCTCATTTCTAAGGCGTGAATATCTCTTTTCTTCTCTCTTTGGAGCTGGTTACACAACATTTGGTATCAGAGCTTTGGGATTCTAGGGTTTCGCTGCTCCAAACAGGTCATAGTGGAATTTTCGCTATAACTTTTTTTCTACGAAGCTTCAGAAGCTGAAATTTCTAGGGTGCGAAGCTGAAATCTTGAGGAAGGTTGTCTAAAAATTTCAGATCTTGGTTCGCAATATTTGAGGAGATATCATCTGTGGAAGTTAGGTATTTTTTCAGGCTCATAAACAGGTCATCGTGGTATTTGCGCTATAAATTTTTTTGTACGAAGGGTCAGAGTCTGAAATTCATATGGTGCGAAGCTGAATTCCTGAGGAAATTTTTCAAAAAATTTCAGAACTTGGTTCGCAATATTTTTGGAGATATGATCTGTGGAAGGTAGTGCTTTTTCAGGCTCCTGAATTTCATCTCAAAGAGGTGATCGTGGGAAAAGTTCAATAACTCTCTCTCTGGGCATTGGATTGGAGTGCCATAAAAAGTGGTTGCAATTAAACGGACTGTAGTTACATATCAATTTTCATAGCCAAAGGATAGAAACGATGACACGTAGAAAAGTTCATACAAGTTCACTCTCTTGAACCGATTGAGAATTGGGTCATTATGGGAGTTGGACATAACTTTGTCTTGAAGAATCCGTCTGTCGGACCTATGGCATTGGAAACAAGCTTCAAAGGGCTACGATGGAGCTGAATGTAAGATATTGAGGTTTCACAATTATAGAGATAATTCATTTTAAAAATCGAGCTCCTCAAAAGCAAGTAAAAGGTGTGTATTTTTTTCCGAATTGCATAAGCCTTGTTTGAAGAATCAAGTTGAATTGATTGCAAGGGCATATTGTAGAATAGATATCAGTATTGGATTATAAAATTGCCCCTAAAAATAATTCAACACCCATTAAGCCTTTGGAAAGCTCTACTATGACTCATGAAGACGAAGAATGGCAACATGACATATCAAAATTACAAGAGCAAGTGCAACAAATTTCGCTCTCGCAAAGAGCAACAAAAAATGACATGGAAGTTTTGAAGAAAGGCGTGGAAACTAATATGGATGGTTTGAAGAAAGGCATGGAATCTAAGATGGATGGTTTGAAGAATGGCATGGAATCTAAGATAGATGGCATGGAAGCTGGCATGGAATCTAAGATGGATGACATGGAAGCTAAGATTGATGAGAAAATGGAAAACATGAAGAATGATCTAAAAGCAGACATGGAAGGTTTGACAAAGTTGATACAAGAAATGTTTCCTAATGGTGAAAATATGGTAGAGGAAACTCATGATGAGAACAAAATAAATGTTAATCGTGATTTCATAAAATCTAATGTTGGCGGGAAGAACCACCATATTCCAAAAATGGATATGAGGAAGTTTGATGGAAAGGATCCTGTAACATGGATACTACAGATGGAGCAATATTTTGATCTCCATAATGTGTAAAACACACAAAAGGTACGCATTGCAACTTTACATCTAGAACAAAATACATTTGTATGGTATCGATGGCTTTGCTCCCGTAAAAAAATTGTCACTTGGTCAATTTTTACGGAGGAAATGATAGCACATTATGAGGATACAAAGAGCAACACCTTCTTTAGCCAATTGATAAATCTCAAACAAAAGGGGTTAGTGGGGGAGCACATTGAGGACTTCCAAAAATTGAATATAAGGGTAACTGATATTCCAGAGGAACACAGGATTGATCTCTTCATAGGCACTTTAAAGGATAACATCCAACATGAAGTTCGCGTTTTGGAACCTGATTCATTGGAGAAGACATTCAGGTTGGCAAGAAAAGTTGAATGTAAAATTATGGCGACAAGGAAGCCTACCACTCAATTCTATAAAGAAGGAAGTGTTGCTATGCCTAGATTTCCACAACCTACAAGGTTGACACCACAACAATTGGAAGAAAAAAGGAGAAAAAGGGCTTTGCTATAGTTGTGATAGCAAATACACTAAAGGTCATAAGTGTGCTGAGAAGAAATTATTTTACATAGATTGTGAAGAGGAAGAAGAAAATGAACAAGAAGAGGATATACACCAGAAACAAGCCATAGAAGAGGAAGAAATGAATCCGACCATATCATTTAATGCAATGGCAGGAATTACCACTCCTCAAACTCTCAAGATAGCAGGACAGATCAAGGAGAAAAAGGTAATAGTGTTGATTGATTCAGGTAGCACCCATAATTTTATTCATTGTAAGGTAGCCAAGGAATTAAATTGTTTCCTATACCCAGCAACAGAATGTCAAGTGATGGTTGCAAATGGAGGAACTATAAATTGCTCTGGAAAATGCCATAATATCAAGCTAACCATGGGGGAATATGTATTGAATAATCTAATGATTTCCATTCCTGTGGGAGGTGCTGATATTGTACTAGGAGTACAATGGTTACTACAATCACAGAGTATTTTAATTTCAGAACTTTCTTGAAGATTCTTTTGAAGGAAAGAAGGTAGTTACGGGGTATTACGGCTGGAAAGATAATAAGCTCTAATTTCATGAAAAAGCTTATAAAGAAAGAACAACGAGGCATAATTGCACAATTATGCTCACTAGAAGTTCCAACATCAAAATCATCTATTTCTGCAGATCTCCAAAAAGTCTTGGACAATCATTCCAAGGTTTTGAAACTCCCAAAGGACTCCCACCTATTCGTGATCATGATCATGCTATTCATTTGATTCCAGGAAGTGTTCCTCCAAACATCAGGCCTTATAGATATCCTTATGTCCAAAAGAGCGAAATTGAACGTATGATTGCAGAAATGTTAGAGGCGGGTATAATTCAAACTAGTCAAAGTTCTTTCTCTGCTCCTGTAGTATTGGTACACAAGAAGGATGGATCATGGCGAATGTGTCCGGATTATAGGGAGCTCAATAAGCTCACCATTAAAGACAAATTTCCCATTCCTGTGATTGATGAATTATTGGATGGATTACATGGAGCAATTTATTTTACCAAGTTGGATCTTCGTTCAGGATATCATCAAATTAGAATGAAGACTGAAGATATTCCAAAAACAGCATTTCGAACTCATGAGGGTCATTATGAATTTTTGGTCATGCCTTGTGGCCTTACCAATGCACCTTCTACATTTCAAGGGTTGATGAATTCCATTTTCAAACCCTTCCTTAGAAAATTTGTGCTAGTATTTTTTGATGATATACTAATCTGTAGCAGGTCTTGGAAGGATCATGTTGAACATGTTGACAGGGTGCTCAAACTATTGCAGGAGAAACAATTATATGCAAAAACATCCAAATGTTTCTTTGGAGTACAAGAGGTGGAATATCTGGGTCATGTTGTATCTCACGAGGGTGTTAAAGTAGACCCTAACAAAATTAAAGCCATTAAGGAATGGAAAGTCCCCACAACCATAAAGCAGTTGCGAGGATTTCTTGGGTTAACAGGGTATTATTGAAAGTTTGTTAAGAATTATGGGAGAATAGCAGCACCTCTAACAACATTATTGAAGAAAGATGCATTTTCATGGACTCCTGAAGCAACTAAGGCCTTTGAACATCTTAAAGAGGCAATGTGCCTAGCACCGGTATTAGCTACGCCGGACTTCACAAAAACCTTTATTGTGGAATGTGATGCCTCAGGAAATGGAATTGGTGCAGTTTTAATGCAGGAAGGAAGACCCATTGCTTTTTAAAGTCATCCAATCAAAGGAAAGTATTTACAGAAACCTATTTATGAGAAGGAAATGTTAGCAATACTGCATGCACTAAAGAAATGGTGAACTTACCTAATGGGAAGACACTTCAAGGTAAAAGCTGATCATGATAGTCTTAAACACTTTTTGGAACAAAGACTATCTTCAGAAGAGCAGCAAAAATGGGTCACAAAGATGTTGGGTTATGACTTTGAAATAATATACAAAAAATGGAAGCTCAATGTTGTTGCAGATGCACTCTCAAGAAAGAATGAAGAGGTGGAAGCATTGCTTTGTGCCATTTCTATTATCCAACCAGATTGGATAACCAAAGCAAGAGATGAATGGAAGAAGGACAAAGATGTATGGACACTCATTCAAAAGTTGCAGCAAGATCCTAGTACATCTGATACATTTAGTTGGAAAAACGATTCCTTATGGTACAAAGATCGCTTATATCTTTGTAAGAATTCCCAACTAAAACAAAAGATTCTTCTGGAATTGCACACTTCTCCTTTGGGAGGACACTCAGGATTTTTAAAAACTTACCACAGGGTGAAGAAAGAATTTTTTTGGGATGGCCTTAAATCTGATATTCGAAAGTTTGTGGCGGAATGTTTGGTTTGCCGGCAGAATAAAGTGGAAACAATTAAGACCCCAGGACTTCTACAACCTTTATCCATTCCAAGTCAACGTTGGGAGGAGATTTCAATGGATTTTATCACAGGTTTACCTAAGTCCGAAGGAAGAGTGTCATCATGGTGGTAGTTGATAGACTTACCAAGTATGCACACTTTTGTGCATTATCTCATCCATTTAAAGCAAGTACAGTTGCTACTACATTTATGGACAGAATTCAAAAGCTACATGGAAGCCCAAGGGTTATTGTGAGCGACAGAGATCCCATTTTTACTGGAAATTTTTGGACGGAGTTATTTTCCTGTTTGGGTACTCAATTAGCTCATAGCTCATCTTATCATCCTCAATCTGATGGTCAAACTGAGATAGTAAATAAATGTTTGGAAGGATGTCTTCGTTGTTTTGTATCTGATAAACAAACACAATGGGTCAAGTGGTTACCTCTCGCTGAATGGTGGTATAACACTTCCTTCCATACTGCAGCAAAAATGACCCCATTTATGGCACTTTATGGATATCATCCACCATCCATCACATCATCTTTAAGAAAAAATTTGAAGGTTCAAGCAGTGGAAGATCACATCGAGCATCAGCAAGAAGTTCTCCAACTCTTAAAGGATAACCTGAATTTGGCACAAAATCGAATGAAACAACAGGCAGATCAACATCGCAGCGAGAGAAGTTTTGATGTAGGAGATTGGGTATTTTACGGCTACAACCATACAAACAAATGTCCCTCAAGCAAGCTAAGAAGGATAATAAATTATCGCCAAAGTACTATGGTCCTTACAAGGTGTTGAAAAAGATTGGTACTATGGCATACAAATTGGAGCTTCCTGCTTCTTCGCGAGTACATCCAGTTTTCCATGTTTCATGCTTAAAGAAGGTTATAGGAGAAAATCTTCCAGTTCAAACAATATTGCCAGAACTTGATGAGGAAGGAAAAATCATATTGGAACCAGAAGCGGTCATGGAAACAAGAACTCGACGACTACGGAATCGATCAATTTCAGAGTATCTCATCAAGTGGAAGAACTTACCCACTGAAGATTCTACATGGGAGGATGAGAATTTTATACAAAAGCACCCAGAGCTACTCAAGCGTTGAGAACAACACTTTTTTTGAAGGAGAGGGGCATGTTAGGTCCCTATATTACTAGTATAGTCCCTTATTGTTGTTAGTGTAACCCCCTTATTGTTATTATTGTACCCTTGTAACCCCCATTTTGTTATTATTGTGCCCTTAAATTATTATTGTTAGGTCGGCTAGGATTACATTGTGGCCCACTAGGATTATATTATGGCCCCACGGACTCCTATATATAGAAAGGAGGTTTTGTGAATTGTATCATCCAAGAATTGATCATTCATGTAATGTATTGGAGGTTGCCCCCTCGAAGTGGCTTATTTCTAAGGCGTTGATATCTCATTTCTTCTATTTTTGGAGGTGGTTACATAACAAGTTGATGCACTAATTCCTAGGATTGGAGGTCTAGAAAAATCAAGGTGAAATTTTCCTTTCTCAAGGAAAATACATCATGAAGATGCTTGAAATATTTGGGATGGTGGACTGCAAGTCTGTGACTACTCCAATGGAACTCAACTTTAAGAAGCTATGTGGAAGCGTTGTTGGGCCCGATTTTGGAAATCCTTCCGAGTATCATAAAATTGTAGGGGGCCTGATGTTCTTGGTGAACTCCCCTCCAAACATATGCTTCGCAGTGAATACATTGAGTCAATTTATGGTCGAACCTCATCACATACACTGAATTGCTGCCAAGAATATTTTGAGATATCTCGAGGGAACAATGTTGCGGATTGAATACACTATTGGGAATATAATTCTCCATGGGTATACGTGCGGCTAGGCTAGTAGTGTGGTGGATCGTAAGATCACATCCGGATGCTGCTTATTGCTTCTCTATATTGTATGAGCATGAAGCATAGAATTGGTTTCTTTGAGCACCACCAAGGGGGCCAAATATACCATTACTGACAATATGGCCTATTGCGAGCTATTTGGATTAAGAGTGTCTTTAGTGATATGTTTGGGTATGTGCTAGATACCACGTGATTTACTTGTAAGCTCAAATGGGGGTTCAACTTTTAATGAATCTTGTAGTCCACGAATGCTCGAACATATTGATATCGGATACCACTTTATCCGGATATGGTTCAATGGGGTGTTGTAAGGCTCCATCCCATTGGGACTGATGAGCAAGTCGCATATATTCTCATAAAGCCCTTGGGGAAGGTCAAATTATTAACCTTTCGTGAAAGACTTGGAGTCGTGGACAGACCCTCCTATGAGGGTCCCGCTTGAGTTGGACATTGAGCTCTGGGAGCTCCGTGAGGCTTGGGGGTACTTCTTGGAGCTATGAGCAACCATAGGGTGAGGTTTACCTTTCCCTAGTGGTGCGCTGTGTAAAGGGTGAATGGTTCACCTTCCCCTGTGATACCCCCTTTGTTGGTTGATATATGAGCAGTTTCACCTTCTCCTGCTGGTGCACAAACATATATCCTACCCATGTAGTCCGGGACTCATGGGAAGTACCTCTCATCTGGACAATGAGTTGGGAAATGAGGATAGAGACCATAGCACTACCGATGGATGCATCGCGTACTGCCATACTCTCTATGCTAGGATGCATGGTGTTCAACAACTTGACTTGGGATCAAGTCTGATTGAGGTTTTTACCTCTAGAATGATTTTGGTTCAGTGGAGTGGCGATGTCTTGTGACTCAATCTTGATCAAATTCTTCTTCATTATTTCTTCATAGTTCAGCAGAGCCGAGCAGTGCAGGGATGACAAAGATGGTATAGGTTGACAAATAGATTGGCAGGCGGATTTCTCCCTAGTTGAGAGGGAGTGTTAAAATTGGCAACTAGGGCCAAACTCCACCTTGGACAACTCATATGATGGAGATGATATTTTATTGGATTCCTCTTTCTGAGAGGTGCAAGATTGATCTAAAGATCATCTTGTTTAGATGAGTAGAAGTGAGATTTTGAATTTAATCTCTCACACATGTGCAAATTGTCAAGCTCGACCAGAAGTTTAATGTAGGCTCATAAGCCCCAACAGATGTGTCTCCACTCTCAATGAATTGTATAAATAAGAGAGACCTCTTCCTCATTTTGGACATCATCACTCAACACATTCTCTCTCCTCTCTCTTCATTGGTTCGTATAAGGAGCAACTTGAGCAACCTCTCTTCTTCTTCACATGCATCGCAAGGATGAATGGATATTTCTAAAATTTCAGATCTATTTTTAGGGAAAACTACATAGTGTTGACCAAAGTTGACTAAGGGTCAGCACCACATATTTTAATTCAGTTTTTAGGCAGGAATTTTGGTCATTCTAGGTTTCATTCTTTGGCACACATATCGAGGCATTTGGAGCAGGTTGACACACGTTGACTGCAGCGTTGACTTCTGTGTTGACTAGATTGATTGTGATTTTTATCTATTTTGGACTTACTTGTATAATCTTTAGAGGTAACATTGACTGGGTTTGACTGAGCTGATTTGGAGGAGAATTCTTGCTAGTTTTACCAACGTTGACTTTCTGGTTAGGCCATCCTATTGATTGTTGTTTGACTGGATCATTTTGACAGTGATTGGGCATGTGTGTTTTGTATATAGTACTCTCTCTCTCTACTATATTTTTGAAGAATAATAAGAAGATTTGATGAAAGATTTTTCCCTGCATCAGGTTTTTTCCCTAGCATCCTCCAAATATTGTGTCCTCTTGTCTTGGCTTTTTTTCTACTTACTGATTATGTTCTATCTGCATTTACTATCAAGTTAATGTGATTTCCAATATGGAAATTGATGTTGGGATAATAATAAAAGATTTAAGCAAATTTTTCTAACGCATAGAACATACCATTGTTATCTAAAATTAACATGGTATTAGAGCCCCTATCAAGACAAAACCCAAAAAAGAGTGATAAAATCAATCACCAAGATTTGTTGGACAAGGTCAAGGGTCAATGGATTCCTCATCTTATTTCAAATGTGAGGACAAGCTCAATGATAAGAATTATTATCATGCATGGAAGATTTATCTTGACTTGACTTTGGAAGAAAATGAAGTCATGAATTATGTGCAGGGACAGATTGTTGAGCCTCCTTGAAATTCATTGGCTGCCACTAAGAAAAAGTACAAGAAAGGAGAGGTTAAAGCCAAGAATATCATCAGGGATTCTATTCAAAAGAATTTGGTTTATTAAATCTCTAATATGGGCACATCTAAGGAGATAAATGGCAAGTTCGTTAGCATGTTCAAGGCTAGAAATGCAAATCAAATCCTCTTTCTCAAGAACAACTTGAAGGACATCAAAATGGATAGAGGAGAATCCATCCAATCCTACTTCGAGAGGATTACCAAAATAAAAAATTGTTCTTCTATATGTTGGACAGGTTATTACCGACCGATATCTCACCCTTATTGCCCTTGTAGGTCTTCCCCTAGCATGGTATGTATTCAATACCACTATACTCAACAATGACAGGATTCCATATTTTGATGAATTGCTGATTAGATGCACTCAAGAGTATATAAGGATGATGGAGAGATAAATGCCTTCAAAAGGAAATAATCCTACTGCATTATCCACTCATGCTAAAAGAAAGAAAATTGGTTGTCCAAGGAAACAAGGACAAGGAAGACCGGGATTTAAAGAAGGAAGAAATGGTAGATGTTTCAATTGTAACACGTTTGGCCACTATACTAAAGAGTGTCCCAATAAAAGGGATACACAATAAGATGATGATTACAACAACAACAATTTCAATGGAAATTGAAATCAAAGGAATAACAAGTTCAATAACAAAAGAAATAGATATGCTCCCACTGCACGATATGGAAATGGTCAACCTTCCAAGAGATCGATAAACTCCAGCTATGATGAATCTAATGTTGTAGATAACAAGAAAAAATAATTTCTTCTTATATCTGCCCTCTCTGCTACCTATCCTCCGGAAACCTTGGATAATTGGTTGATTGATAGTGGTTCCTTAAGGAACTTCACTGGGTACAAAGATGCCCTCTCACATTTGATTGAAAAGGAAACCAATTTGGAGATCATACTTGGAGAAAATGCTACATATCCTATGAAAGGGATAGGGATTGTTACTCTTCATCTATATCAAGGTCAAATCCTTCATCTATAAGATGTATTATATGTACCTGACTTGAAGAAGAATTTGGTATCTATTTCAGTGATGGAAGACAAAGGATTCAGGGTGGAATTCATTGATGGAAAGGTACGTGTTTGGAAGAAGAATTTCAAAGAAGAATTCACTCTTGTATTCAGGGTTGATACTCTTTATCAATTTGGAGGAATTCCATTGGGAGCCATGACATCCAACACCACTCTTCATTCTAAATTATGGCACTAGAGGTTTGCTCACCTTCATTAAAAATATCTTCCCGAAGCTAGGAACATGGTCACATGAATGCCCGATTTCAAATTTGATCATGAAGGTGTTTTCCAGGGTTGTGTCAAAGGGAAACATACAAGGGGACCATTCCCTCAAGTGATATCAACACCACTAACATTCTGCAATTTATTAATTATGATTTATTTGGTATGTTTCTCGTAACATCCTTGGGAGGATATTTGTATTATGTTATTTTTTTGGATGACTTATCTCACAAAACTTGGATATACTTCTTGAAGAAAAAGAATGAATTTTTCAAGTGGTTCCACTCTTTCAATGCCTTGGCTAAAAATCATAGAAGGAAGAAGTTAAGAGTATTGAGGACTGATAATGGAACTGAATATGAGTGAAATGATTTCAATGACTATTTTAAGGAAGCTAGCATTAAGACGAAGACCACTACTGCTTATACTCTTGAACAAAAAGGAGTTTCTGAAAGGAAGAATCAAACCATAATTGAAGCTACTCATTCCATGCTTCATGACCAAGGCCTACCAAAGTTCCTATGGGGAAAAGCTGTCAAAAATGTCGTGCATGTTCAAAATAGATGCCCATATCAATTTTTGGACTCCAAAACTCTCGAAGAAATATTCAACAATAAGAAACCTGAGGTTTCTCACTTTAGAAATTTTGGAAATCCCATATATTTTCATGTGCCAAAAGAAAATAAAAGCAATTTAGATGCTTCTAGAAAGAAGGGACCATTTGTGGGCTACAGTGGAACTTTTTAACACCCTCTTCCCACATCTACCCAAGTAACCAGACAACCGAGGTAAACATGTGATGAGAGGCTACCGTATATGAGATTCAACCTCTTAGATGATCTTAAGGAAGTGGAACTGATAGAAACACCAAATATGACACCATATCATTTATTGGAGCCTTATAACATAGATCATTGTGGCATTTACATCCATATACATATATACATACATCCAACCATCACATCAAAATATATACCAAAACACATGTTAACCAAAAACCAACATCACACCAAAACTTATTTTCCTCAATGGGAAAACAAGGAAGGATACAGAGCCTGCATCTGATCCGACATCTCCCATGTAGCTTTGTCGGGCCCAAAATTCTTCCATTTCACTTTAAATTTCTCTAATGCTCTATTCTGGAGCATGAGTGTCATTTTCTGCAAAATGAAATGCAGTTCCTGCTAGAACTCTCCTTTTGCTTCCACCTGTGATATAGACCAGTCAATAACATGATCAACATATTTAACATATTTCTTAAGAGATGATATATGAAAAACAACATAGAATTTCACTGTGGAAGGTATTGCTAGTCGATAGGCCACTGGTCTGATCCTCTCAATGATCTTAAAGGGTCCACAAAACCTTGGTGGCATCTTGGCACATGATCCAATCTGCAAGAAGATCTTCTTGGGCTTGATACGCAAGTAAAATTGATCCCCAACCTGAAACTCCTTGAATGATCTATTCCTATATGCGTAACTCTTCTTCCTATCATGCATTTCTTCCAAGTTCTTCTTAATCACTTGCATTTCCTATTCCATTTATTCCAACATATATGGTCCACTCGTGGAAATATTGTCATTGATGGCAAAGGAGATGGCAAAGAAGGAACTTTTGAAACGAAAACAAAGGCAAAGAAAGAAGCAAAGTAGTGGAAAACACGGGCAGCAAAAGAGAAGTAAGGAGCAACATCAGTCAAGGAGCAGAGGAAGCAAAAGCAATGAATTGAAGTAGAGAGCTATTCAAGGTGTAGAGTAGTGAAGAAGAAGTTTTGTATTACATGAGACTCTGTAATTGGGGGTATAAATGGGTCTATGATGCTCTGGTGTGCAATTATGAGGTGTGGTGTGTGTCAAATAAATAAACTTTGTGGTGAGGGTTTTGTGGAGTTCTGCAGGTAAATGAAGAAAATCCATATCCTGTTCAGAGGCAGAGTTAGAGAAGGGTTGTAGATCTAGCCAGAGTCAAGAAACTCTACGTGAGGAGTGCCTTAAGTCCCAGAGAGAGAGAGCATATAAGAAGTGCATATTGAAGCTTTGTGTTAAAATTTGAAGCATTGATTGTAAGTTTCTATGAATCGATCACAGAGTGACCGATTTCCCAAATTGCCTCTATTATTGATTTAACCTCTATGTGGTGGGCATTGAGTTCAATAAGAAAATATATGAGAAATGCATGATAAAGCTCTATCTTAAGGTTTAAAGCCAATGGTTTGATATATAAACAATTCTGATGCGCTGAGGATATATCTTGTATCGTTTGAATTGAATGAAATAAGGGTTAGTATAGATATATGAAGATCCTCTCTTCCAAACTTAGATGTGTTGTATTGATCGAATAACTCTGAAATAAGGGTTCATTCGAGATTCTGCACATATATATTTGAAGGGTCATATGGACTAATGTCTTATCGATTGCTGGAAGGATCGATGTCACAAAAGGAGAGGCAAAACCATAGTTAAATGCGTAGTGTGAATGGAGCTATGCGTTGTAACAGATGAAAGCACCGTGGTAAAATACCGATGAACCAAAGGGTCAACGTATAAAAGAATGGAATTGTGAGCAGAAGCGGAACCGTGAAGGAACAGTAAAGGCGGGTTTCTGGTTTTAATCGCACCACCTTTGTGGGACGAGCGGTAATTGTGAATTCAGAGCGATTCCATAGACTGGAGGACATGTGG
The DNA here is from genome assembly GCA_034641835.2 of Pinus albicaulis. Classification (NCBI taxonomy): domain Eukaryota; kingdom Viridiplantae; phylum Streptophyta; class Pinopsida; order Pinales; family Pinaceae; genus Pinus; species Pinus albicaulis. Next base: position 370,343 of record MU968441.1, on the reverse strand, counting down.
CATGTGATGGATTTTCAAAACCGCCCCATCGCACATTAACGTTCGACTGAGGAGGCAGTGCGATATCAACGAACATTGTCGATCTGGAGGAAGGCTCATTGAACGACGATCGCATTCGGAAGCAGCTCGAAGGATAACCCAAGGTATGGCGCACATATTTAGTTGAGCCATCACTTATATATGTGGGCCCGGAGCCAAAGGTACGTTATAAGTGGTTCAGTTGAATTAAAGCTCGAGATATATATTTAAGATTCCCAAGGTCCGAACATTCGAGTAAGCATTATATATTTAAGTGGGGAATGTAATATAGTTTGATGTTTTAAAGGTTATAAAACTGTGACCGTACTTATGTTGGGCGTTAAACAAAAGCCACAGATTATTAATAGTTTTTAATGCTTGACTCGGGGAATATGCATACATGGTGATATATTTATATATTGTGCTAAAGTCGAAACCTATATGAAATGAGGTGCGTGCTGGGCATACGTTAAAGTGAATACATGGGTCTTCACAATTGGTGGGGAACATATATATATGCTGATATATATACTACGCTGGTATTTAATATAGTGGGTTTTATAAAGTTCACAGATTGGGTTTATTACAAGAGCCTGCAAGAACGAAAGAGAGAGAGACAGCAGCAGAAAAATGGTACAGGAAAAAGATGAATTGAAATTGTAATGTGAATTTCAACTATTAACTTTAAGTTCATATATGAACAGAGAACGTAAGCAGGCAGCTCGAGAACAGAAATTGGTAATGAACAGACATCGCCCAGATTCATATGTCTTTGAGAATAAAACCAGAAAAGCAGCTATATATGTAGCTGGTGCACACAAGTACATTGAACAAATGAATAGACATAGAGGTGAACCAAAATATACAGAACAGTCACTCAACAGTAGCAGAAAAGACAAATCCAGTAAAGCCAAAGTCCAATAAAGGAGCTTAGTGGAATTGAAATGTGTAACTGAAAATGTAAATTTTTTGTTTTATATTGTTTGTGATGCAAAGGCAAGTATCCTAAGGAAAAGAAAAATCCCACTGCAGCATGGAAATTTTTACATATTGTTATAATTCTAAAATGAGTTGGATAAAGGAATGAGAAGACAGAAGCCAAAGAGTCATGGCTGATCACTCCAAATTCCTTGTGAAATACAAACAGTCATGTGAGGAACTCTATATATAATATCAACTTGATATGCATCAAAGAGAGAGAGAGTAAGGATAGAGAATGAAAAGCATAGAAGATTGAGGTAGAGAAGATAAAAAGGAGAGGAGCAGAAAGAGATGCTACAGAATAGCGCTGATATTTGAGGTAAATCAGCAAATATTTCTTTTGATAAATTGAGGAAGTTGGAGCTTCCCTATTAGGTTGAAGCTTGATAGCTGTCAGTTATAGCTGACTGAGGTTGGAGCCTCCTATAGGTTGGTGCCTGCAGAAAATTGAAGGGAGTTGGAGCTTCCTTGCAAGTTGTAGCTTGCAGAATTGAGGTTGAAGCCTCCTGTAGGTTGGTGCCTGCAGAAAAACAGTGGTGAGAGGGAGTTGGAGCTTGCCTTTGCATCACAACAATAATGAGATGTGGTTTTCTCCCTTTATGGGTTTCCACTTATATCTGTTGTCTCTATCTGTGTTGCCTGTGTACTGAGATGATTTACTAAATATGCTTAATGTTTGTTGCTCTCATAATAATTTTGATGTCACATTAATTTAATACTTGCTGCAACATATTAAGATTGTTCATATACTAAGGTTGATTATAAAAGTAAGCTGTAAATAAGCTGATGAAAAATTTGTAAAGCTCATGTATGTGTTAAACTGATTCACCCCCCCCCCCCCTCCTCTCAGTTTAACTAAGAATTCAACAATTGGTATCAGAGCAGGTTCCTTTGTACCAGTTTAACCACTGAAAGGAGATTCTAGGTTCTCAGGATGGCTAGTAAAGAAGGATGCTCAACCAATAAAGCCCCTTTCTTTACAGGTGCAAATTATGCTTTCTGGAAAATCAGGATGAGGACATACATAATGTCTCTAGGAATAGAAGTTTGGGGTGCTGTGGAATTAGGATATGCCCCAAAGGCAACTGACTCAGAAAAGGAAACCAAACAAGATTTTGTAGCCAATGCAAAAGCCTTGAATGCCATCTTAAATGGATTGTGTGAAGAAGATTTTATCAAAGTAATGCACAAAGACACTACCAAAGAAATGTGGGACACTCTGGAGAATATTCATGAGGGAGACAAGAAAGTAAAGACTACCAAACTTCAAGTCTATAGATCCCAGTTTGAGAACTTAAAAATGGATGATGATGAAGACATTGCTAGCTTCTTTCTAAAGGTTGCAGAAATAGTAAATAACATGAAGGCTCTAGGTGAAACCATAAAAGAAGTTGAAATTGTTCAAAATATTCTAAGATCTCTTCCACCCAGGTTTAATCCCAAGGTGTCTGCAATAGAAGAAAAAACAGATTGGGAGACCTTGACCATGAACCAGCTACTTGGAAATCTAACAGCATATGAAATGAGGCTCCCACAGAAGAAGCCAAGTACGAGGGATGCAGCCTTTAAAGCAGAAAAGAAGAAAGAAGAAGAGGAAGACATATGTTCTTGCTCGGATGAAGAAGAAGAAAAATTCGTCAAGAAACTGGATAGAGGCTTAGGTAAATACAAAGGTAAAATTCCTTTCAAATGCTTTATCTGTGGAAGAGTTGGATACTATGCAGCCAAGTGTCCTCACAAGAAAGTAAGGAATCAGGCCCAAGAGTCAGAGAAAAAAACATTAAAGAACTGGCAGAAAGGAAAGAAGTTCAGGATAAAATCCTTCTATTCTCAACAAGACAGCAGTACATCTGAAGACTCAGATGAACCCTCAAGTGAAGAAGGAACCTTTGAATTTTTATTGATGGCCATTGAAGAACTTGAAGGACTCCTGCTAGAAGATGAAGGAGAAGAAGGTGAAGTCGTCCTTGAGGGGGAGCTAAGAAGTGCTCTGGAGGAGATTGACAGACTCAAACTGAAGTGCAGAAAACAAAAGGACATTCTCCTCAAGTATGTAAGAGAAGAGAAAAATTCAGAAGCCCTCAGGCAGCTGACGGTAGAGCTTGAAGAAGCCAAGAAGATAGAAGACATGTTACTTCAGCAAATCAAGGATAAAACTAGAGAACAAGAGAAGCTGGAAGAAGAAGTTGTATGTCTGAGGAAGAAATTAGAAAATGCTCAGAGGAAAGTATCTACAAATTCCTCTCAAACAACAAGCTCTAATAAGTTGAAATGAGCCCAAAGATCTCCTATGATAAAAACTGGAATAGGCTATGAAGGAGAATCAAGTAAAAGAAAAGTAAAGGAAAACAGAGAGATTATTTTTGTAAAAGCAAAGAAGGATGATGAAGCAACTCAAATAATTGCTACAAAAGAAGAAACTTGTAAGGAGGGAGAAAGAACCCAGAATAATCCTCTAATAACAAAGAATGAAATAAATACTCAAACAACAGAAAAAGATTCATATACCCCTAAGTATGTCAAATTTGGAAGCCATTAAAGGAGATTATTCCCTCCTATGAAAAATGCCACCTGTTATGTCTATCACAAGCTGGGACACATTGCTGCATACTGTCATGCAAGGAGGAGTGATTCAAACCAGCAAAAGATGCATACAGTGAAGAGACTGTCTCAAGAAAACAAATGGAGAAGACAACCTTACATCAGGTATGCAAATAATTTCTATGGTTACTATTTTTATTGTAAGGAATTTGGCCATAAAATTATTGAACGTAGAAAGTATGGACAAAGATTGATGTTCAACACCTCAAGGAGCTTTATGAATCAAAGAAATTTTGTTCATAATTTCACAATTCCTAAGAAAAATTATGACTAAATGCCGTGTATGCAATCAAGTTGACATATGCCTTCCAAATGTCCTCCTAAAGACAGATCATCATCTCACACAAAACATACCAAAAAAAAGGGTGCCTCCAGTGGATAAAGAAGGTGAATAAATGTGACTTGGCTTTAACTACTCAAGACCTGAAGAGCGAGTGGTATCTGGACAGTGGCTGCTCAAAACATATGACTGGAGACAGGAGAAAATTTATAACTTTTGATGAAAAGAAAACTGTTAATGTTAGTTTTGGCAATGATAAATCAAGAAAAATCAAGGGAAAGGGTTCAGTCAGCTTAGATAATGGCAGAGTGTTATAGCATCATTTCTCACCTTTGACATGATTCATGATTGGGCGATGGCTTTTTGGGCACCCATTCCACAGCATTTCAATGCCAAATTCACTTAAAACAAAGGGAAAACTCATACGACTATGCCCGTGTTTTTCCGCTGCAGATGCATTGAAATAATCAGACTTGTTCCATAAGATGCCATTTTAATGATTAAAAAATATATAAAAATCCCTAATTTCGCGCTGGGTTGATGGTTACTCAGTTAGTTTAACTACCCCAGCCCGTGGCCAACTGTTTCCAACTGCTGAAACTACTTGGAGGGACTATAAAAAGACCTCATATGTATGGCCTAAGGGAGAGAGAGAAAGTATTGATATTATACTCTATTGGTTCCCTATCCAAGTCTGATTCCCCGTGCCTCCTGCACTTTCCCAGTTCATTTCAGGAAACCCTTGTTTCCTTGAGATACACATCCCTTTATATGTTATCTCGTATGCACCTGTTGGGAAGGAGTCTTAGCGAGGCAAGGGCTGGACGGATCCGGACGACGGTCTGCGAAGGCCTTGGAAGGATCAGGTGATCTCTCCACTTGATTACTTTTGTACGTACTATTTATAATACAGAAGTATCATGTTGTTCCCGAAATAAACGTGTTAGTGTATGCTTTTATGTATGAGAATATTTGTTATACAAGCATTCATTATGATTTATTTAATGTTTTATATGAATCTCACTAACATATAGAGTAGAAATATGCTGTACAACATGTCCTTTGTGCTGGTTTCTTCTTGTATTTCAGGTTAAGGAGGAAGGACGGTTGCAGGGAGTTTGAACTCCACGTGGATCTACTTCAAACGTAGGACCAACGGGTAAACTTCTCATTCTGCTCTATTTAGTTTTTATGAATGTGCATGACTGTGTGAGTCTCTGTTAAGTAGTACGCCCCTGCTCTGTGGAGGTTGAATCCCAACCAACCTCTAGGGTGTTAATTCCCCGAAACAGAACTGGCGACTCCACTGGGGATCACATTTTTGTGATTCTCCTGTTGGGTTGTTTTAGCTGTTTGGTAGGTTGCCAACAGTTTCTTCTGTCTTTTACAGTCCAGTTTGCTTTCTTGCAGTCAGTCTGAAGTCTTGATATCTTTCCCAGGCTTGTACTTTTTGTTTTTCATTATCTTTCTTTGTATACGCTTTTTTGTTTGCACACAGTCGCGTATACCCGTGAGTTTGTGTAGAAGGAACCGCATATACGCTAGTTTCCCTCCACACAGACGCGTATACACGCTGGTTGCATAACTGCAAGGTCGCGTATACCTAGGCTGATTTTGAAATTTTAAGATTCTGGTGTTTTTGGTCTTTTCTGGCTGTGGAGGCCTGTGTCTGCAGAGTCTCTATACTTACTGGAGTGTGACAGAAGTGGTTTCAAGTCTTGTTTCTCTTTCGTTTGTCCGAAAACTGATCTTTTTGGCAAAGTGGCCTTGTTGGTGCTAGCACTCCTGGATTGAGTTCCAAGATCGCTTTCTGAGTGTTCTTGGCTGTTCTGCTTTATCAGAACAGAGAGCTTCTGCTCACTGACTCGCTCCTATCTTTGTGTTGTGCTTTGCATTGCGCTCTTTGCTTTGTTTTCGATTGGTTTTCTTGAGTTTCATAGGCTAGGGTTTTGTTGCAATTTTTGAAGAACTTTTCTTGTTTCTTTGGAGTTTTTGTGTTGCAACGAGTTTGCACTATTTCTCTAGGCTGTTTGATTGAGTTTTTGGTCTTCCGTTGCTCTTATTGATCTTGCTATCATTAGCTTTATAAGGTTTGAGAGCATAGTTGAAGTTTATGCTTGAAATTCGGTCTCGTTTTGGCTTGGATTGTGATAGTTGTTCTTGGTTTTTTTGAAGCTCTTGTTTTATAAAACTAAAAAGCCCAAAAACATTTGTTTTGCTTTTTGTTTTTGCATATCAAAAACTCAAAAAACATTGTTTCTTGTTTTTGTTTTTGTTGTTGCGTTTTTCATTTTCGTTTGGCCTTATCTTTTGGAGCTTTTGTGAAGTTTCTTGCTTCTAGTTTTTGGCTTGATTTTGAGGAGAGGTTGTCTTTTGATTTCTTCTTCTTCTTGTTGAGTATTTTGGTGTCTTATACTAAGAGTTCTTGTTTTCAAGAATTTTCTTTCTGGACAACAAAAGATGAGTTGAAACTGAAGGAGCCTTTTCGGGAAATTTCACCTTGTTTCAAGAGACTTTTTGCATCTTAGAATTTACATGCTAGTGGTCATTTGCATTAGGTGCATTGAATCATTTAGTTAGCTTCTTAGTTTTTGTGAGTGTGAGTTTGTAATTCGAAAAGAAAAATACATTTTTTAGTCTCGTAGAACTTATATAGAAATTACTCTTCATCGAAAGACAAAGAACTGCATGTGCATGTAGTCAGGTTTTTATTAATTTCTTTTGCGTCAGAACATCATTGGTTTCAACTCCATATCCTTGTGACTTAATATAACAACCCTTAAAATAAGCGATTTAATCTAAAATCAACTAGCAAGTTTTACTAAGTGTCAATCACCAACTAGCTAGGTTGTAGGGCCTTGGAATAGGTGAGTGGAGAGTTAACTCTCCAAGGCCGCTCAAACAAACATAGAATTTGATTAATTGAGCGAAATCCAACTCTGTTAGGTGGACCGGGAAAGCTCTCATCCGAGAGTCAAGCGCGAGGGGAAGTGAAGGTTGAGAAGAGGGATACCCCCCCTCTGATTAGCTGAATCTGACCTCAAGACCGTTCCGCCTGGCTTCTGATACGGATTGGTGCCCATAGTTGCCACTCCTAGGTTCCACACAGGTGACTGCGGGGGGGAATACCCGTGGTACCTGAGGCAGACGTCGCATCACTTTCAACAATACTTCTGGGGGGTGCCCTTGCGAAGCTTGGGTGCTTGAGCCGGCAAAGGCTGTCGTTAGGAGGTCGGCGTAACTGTTTCTGATACCTTCGCTAGTTGTTCTGGGCCCTAATCATCCCAGACTGCTTTCGGAAGGTCCTATACTTCGCTTTCCTGTATTTTGGTGTCCGGTCCTCATCACTCGGAGCGGAAATACTTGGAGGCTGTTTGCTTGCTGTTTCTCAGGGTTTTTGATTTTAGTGAGTGCTCTTTGCTCCTAGCTTGCCTAGCTTTTCACTTTTATTGAGTCTAATATAATAAATTTGTAAAAGTGGCTGATCAAGCGCCTCGACGTTCGAGGAGAGTCCGGGGGTTATCTCCCGAGAGTGCCGAGCCTTCTGCGAGAAGGCGTAGGAGCGATCTAGCAGGTGGTTTTCACCATGTAGAGTCTGACGCTGTGGAGAGAGATCCTCCACTAAGGTCTGAAGGTTTCGTTGCTGATTCCGGTGTCGGTTCCGAGAGGAGCGTTCCGCTCACCTCGAGAGTATTGTTTCCTCAAGAAGAAGATTTTCAGATAGAAGATATACCTGAGCCTGCAGCTACAGGTCCATCTCCTCTTCCTCTTGATCATCCGTTTGTTATTCAGTACGTCGGACCGGAGTCTGAGAGACCGCCGGATCTTCCATATCTTTCTTATCTTTCGATGGCCACGACCGGGAACGCGGCTTCTACCGTGAGTGCTGCGGGCATTCAGACCCCTGCTTCTGTCGAGGCAGGGGGCACTCTTGCTCTATCTTCGAGTGCTTCTAGCACTGCTATGTTTGGCTCTGGGTTCACCCAAGCATATGCTTCTCAATATGGTCCCTTTGTTTCAGGGATGTCCATTGCTGGAAATCCCTCTTTTTCCTTTACCGCCGGTGCAGCTGGATCTACGCCCATGTCTAACATGGCTAGTGGATCAACTTCGTTTCAGGGTTTCCCCTTTGGGACTGGGCATATTCCTAGTCCCAATCCTTCTTTAGGATCGTTTCCTTTTATGTCCCAGACCCAAAGTTTCAATCCTTGGGCTCAGGGGCCAAGTTCCGACGTTTTACGGTGGAACTTATGTTTGCAACGCTGGGGCATGGAATCGCCTATCGCAGTCATCCGTGGAATGCTTTTTCCAGATCGAGTGCTTCCTTTCTACATCTCCTATTCATGGAACCCCTATCGTGCTTCATACCTCTTCGCCAATACTTCAATGTAAATCAGTCTGGTCTTGGTGAATCACTGCTGGGAGGAGGTTCTTCTCTGTTTTCTATGGGTCCTTTCTGGCAGCCTGGTGCCTCATCAAATCCAGGCTATTCTTTTCAGAATGTTGGAAATCCATCCTATCAAGGATGGAATTCTCAGGCTCCGCCTCGATTACCATTTCTGGCAACGTTAAACTTGCCAGACTTGGCGAAGTTAACTAATGACCCGATTCGATACAGTCCAGGGTGGCCTCCGGTTCCAACCAAACTTCCTTCAGACATTCCTAAGTTTGAAGGCAAGAATGGTGAAGATCCGGCAGATCATGTCACCACTTTCCACTTATGGTGCTCGTCGAACTCTCTGATCGACGACTCGATTAGATTGAGATTATTTCAGCGCACCTTAACTGGAAATGCCGCAAAGTGGTATATAGAGCTCACTGGGGGCAGTTTCGCAACATTTGGAGAACTGGCTGTCACTTTTCTTAACCATTTCCAGTTGCCTGTCAGATATGAGGCTGGGACCGAACTCCTGGCTAATTTTAAGCAGGATGAGGCAACTCACATTTCTGATCATATTCAAGAATGGAGGAGAAGGAAGAGGCTTATCAAAGCCCATATTCCAGGTGAGTTCCTTCTCGAGTGGTTTTTGAAATCGCTTCAGTCAGACATTTCAAAGGATGTATCCATGTCAGGGGTATATTCTGAGGAGCAGGCCATCTTTAGGGCCCAGCAGTTAGAGTTGATCTATTCTCAGTCTGGGATGCTTTACAAGTATTTGCCCAATGCTCCTCGCTCCAAATTGGATCTATCGAAACCCAAACCTGGTCCGCATGGTGACAGACTTGTCGGATCGGTCAGTAGTAGTGCAGCCAGCCTGCTTTCTCAATTGCAGCAGTTGTCTTTACAATCTGCTCCTTCTGGTCAGGCTGTGCCTGCTGATTCATCCCCTTCCCAGCCTTTGTCCATAAATGTTGTCCAATCTTCTGAACCCAAAGGAAATCAACAATCCGATGGGAAGAAGAAAGGACGTAATAACAAGAAGAAGGGCAAGAATGGGAAGGGTAGTGCAAATAAAACCAACGAGCGTGTTGGTGAGGGCCAAAAGGAGAAAAAGAAAGTGAAGTTTCCTTGCAAGCTTTGTGCTGGAGACCATCTCACACACCTTTGCCCGAAAATTCAGGATGCTCAGCGCCTGTTATCTCAGCAGGGTTCTTCTAGTTCCCAGGCTGTGATAAAAAACCCTTTTCCCCAAGGGTAGCAATTAATTGCTGGCGCGAACCAAAATCTTGGGGCTTCCTCTGGAGGTGCTCAGGAAGGGGAAGTTCCATCGAATATCTTTATGATGAGTGCTCACGTGGATGTCGCTACGAGATCCCGTGATTATGGCGGAGAGGAATCTTCGAAAGCTAAGGAAGTTCCTGATGCTACTGAGCCGCTTCACATCACAAAGCCAACTGTTGAGTCTATGCCTCGGATGCCAAAAGCATCTTCTAAGCGGTCAACGATTAATCCGAACATGAGGGCTGCCCAGAACTACTCGATTGTAGAAGATCTGGCGCAGAGTCCTTGTGCTATGTCAGCTTTAGAGGTACTCCAGTCTTGTCCGGCTCAGCGCAGTGCTTTACTCACTGCCATTGGGGCTATTGATCCGAAAAATTCTCTTCTGATTACCTTTGATATGAAGAATTTTAAGAAGAGACTTCCTCATCATATGGCCTTCCATATTAAATCATCGTATCGGAAGACTAACATCTTTCGCACGGTTGTTGATGAGGGTGCTTCTACTTGCGTGATGTCTTTTGCATGCTGGAAGACACTTGGATCTCCAAAAGCCGCTCCGTCTAGCACTATTCTTACTGCATTCGATGGTCATTCTCACAGACCCCATGGTATTGTCCCGGCTTTGCCCATCTGTGTTGGGGGCAAAACCGTTAACATAGAAGTTGAGGTAGTAGATGCAGCCTTGGACTACAACCTTCTGTTGGGGAGGAACTGGATATATGATATGGATGCTATTGCATCCTCACTATTTCGAATAGTATGTTTCCCCCACGAAGGGAGGATAGTCACGGTGGATCAACTGGACTGTCCTCCTGTAGACCTGGATGCGCCTCCTGACTCATCTGTTCCTAAGTTGGATAATACCAAGGCGCCCGTCGAGAATTTAGGAGTGGGAATGTATTCTTCCCTGATGGGTTCTTTTGATCTTCCTCCTCCTAAGGTGTCTATTAATGCTATTTCATCCTCCAAGGCTCCCCTTCGAAGAGAGTTCTTTCGAACTCATTATTTTTTGGACCCTTGGACCTTACCTTCTCCAACTGCCACATTGGAAGAAGGGCAAGTGGGTGGAATGGCATTCCCGATTTCTGCAGCTGAGATTGCATATCAGTCTGTTGTTGACACTGCAGAGTCTCATCCAGCTCCTCTTTCGCCGGAAGAGTTGGATGGTGATGTGGCTCCGGCTTGGACGCTTACTTCTTCTTCTGCCCAAGATTGTCTAGATACCACTCTTCCATCTGAAGAGGCCATCCTGGAAGCAATGACAGGTATAGAGAGACCGTGGGATGACTTGCATCATCGGTCTTACTTCCTACCTGACTTGAGCGAAGTCGAAGCTAGTTTTCCAAGTCCTCAGCCTCCTGGACCTGTTCACCCAGTCTTGAGCCCCTTAGCACCAGCACAGGTTTATGCTGAAGGGAACATGGCTGTGATCTCTCCGACTATCCCGGTGAACATCTCCAGGAATCCCAACATTATCGAGAACGCTTTCATTGGAGCTGAATGTTCCCGTGAAGAAGTTCAAATCTATACCGAGCTCTTCAAAGAGTATAGGGATGTTTTTGCTTGGTCTTATGAGGAAATGCCTGGCATAGACCCATCTATCGTCCAACATGAGATCAAGACGTATGAAAACGCTAAGTCGGTCAGGCAGAAGCTTCGTCCGATCACATCCACTCGGTCTTTGGGATTCTTTGTGCCTTCGGAAGGGATAGGGGTAGATCCCTTGAAGGTTGAGGCAATACTTCGGTTGCCTCCCCCGTTGGCGGAGCCCCGAAATGGGCTCTATCTGAAGAAGTATTATGCCTAGGCTTTGGCCTAGCATTTTGCTTTGTATATAGTAGTTTTTTGTCTTGTACATATCTGTTTGATTTTCGATTTTTGATGAGGTGGTGATGTTTTTGATCTGCTTTGGCAGGTTGTGTTGATGTCATGAGTCATTTTGGTTTCGCCGATGGTGCTAGTAGACACACCCGGAACTTAGCTTCCGTGGCTCGGGTGCTTCATTATCCTTCCGGTCAGCTGTTGGTATCAAGAGGGGTCTGCATTGGTCCTGCTTCCAATAACGTAGCAGAATACACTGCATTCATTCATCTACTCTCGGAGGCAATATCCTTGGGTGTTGATTCGTTGGTAGTTTTCTTGGACTCCCAGCTGGTGGTGTCGCAGTTGAACAACACTTATCGGGTACGAGATCCAATTTTATTACGATTGTTCTTGAGGGTACGTTTGTTACAAAGGTCATTTCAATTTTTAACATTCATTCATATTCCTCGAGCTGATAATTGGTTTGCTGACTCATTGGCTAATCAAGCTTTAGATTGGCATATTAATCATTCAATACAATAAATTATAATCATCAAAAACATCATACTTTTGATACATTTATCACATCACATCAAATATCGCTGTATATATCATCGGAGTGTCAAAAAACTTTACAAAATTTGGATCCATCAATGCCGTACAAAACTTGGGCTTATGCCCCATCATGTTCAGTCTCAAAAATAATATACAGTCATCTACTATGTAAAATCTGTCTACTCCTGAGGACCCTGCCCAGAAGTTGCGTTCCTATAGAACATCACTGCAGTGGCCACACGGCGGAACAGTCTAACCCAGTCCCGGGGTACTCCTACAACCCGTCTCTGGACGGCTTCTGGCAAGTCCTCCACAGCAGCCAGAGGGATTGGGCGGGTCAGTCCCTCCAAGTTTCTCTGTACGGCCTGGAGTGTCCTTTCAGAATCCGCTGTCTCTACCTCACCTCTGCGGCGCTTGTGACGTGCTAGGCCCTCAGGACGCACTAGTCCAACATCTGAAACATGATCATTTTTCATTTGTCAGTCATTATGAATCCAATCCAAAAACATGTTTGTTTTTCATTTTCATACATATTTGAAAATCCAAAAAAAATCATATAAGTTAAAATTTTTTGAAAAAACTTACCGACTGCTCCCCATGCTGCTCCGGGTGGAAGTACTAGATCTGGATCTCCTCGGAAATCCATCCCGGCATAGGGATAGTCGTCTACTGCGATGATCTGTTCTCTCCACCATAAGAAGAACTCATCGTCCTAGGTAGTTCGGGGTACCTCGCTGCCCCCCAGTCTCTTCATCATGTCTGCCCAACGGGCGATTCTTGGGTCCCGAGGGCTGCTGATAGTCGAGATGACTTTGGGTCTCAAAGCTGGAACTCTCTCTCGAAGAATGTTGTCAAAATGGTTCCATAGCCAAAGTGTTTTGTTTTTGTTTGGCGAATGGAGGTCAGTTGTTGTTTCATGTTCTTTAGCAGGGCAGTGCACCAATCATACACATGAATTAAGCACTCTACAGCTATGCTCATGTGCGTCCTGGACGCCTGATGTAGTGAGGCAGATCCTGCCACTCTGCCGATGGTGAATAGGAGGATCTTTATGTGCAAATCCCTGATATCTCTGATTGTAATCTGTGTGCCAACTTTCTTGGAATTATCTACGCAATAGATTTGGACATAGTCCTCCACGGTCAACCCTCCCAGGGGCTTTCCGTGCAGATCCACTGGGTCTCCCCTCCTGGAGAGTCCAGTGATGAAGTATATATCTTCCACTTCTATGCGTAGTGGCATCTGATCAATGATGAAGCAATCCTGATCTGGTTCCCAGTAATTTACGAGCATTTCAAGCAATCTCACATTACTTTTCATATTGGGCATTTTAAAGAATTTGAACAATCCACAGTTTCGGAGGACATTTTGTGCTGCGCGATCCTGCATGACCTCTTGGTCTATTGCACTATGCTCACGTTCCCTCCATGAGATGGTCATCCTGAGAAATTTCATCAAAATTTGCATTAGAAACTCTTTTTTGGGTTACGGACTTGCGCATACGCGACTTTTCCTGTGCACAGTCGCGTGTATACGCGGCTTGCCTTCATTGAACCCGCGTATGCGCAGATACGCATTTTTTAAGAAGGGTTTCCAGGCAAAAAATCACTTAATTTTAATTTTTAAACGGACAAAATGAATAAACAGGATGATTAAGGAGCCTACCTGAAGTTTCGCTGAGTTCCGACGGTCGGTTGTTCCTGATTTGCTGAAAGAAGTTTTTAGCTCCAGAGCAATTTTTCCAAATCAGCTATGCATAATAAACCAATTGAGAGGTAATTTGTGTATTTATGGCTAAAAATTGAAAATTTTCGCAAAAATTTCTTTATGCTTATTTTTTCGATCTGTCTTATGCTGTATAACTCGATTGCTTGGAAGTGCCCAGTTTGGTATATTTCAGGTACATTTTGACGATTTTGAGACTTTTCCCGGTTTTTGATCCATGATTTCAGACTCTTCACGGCAGGTATATGATCTTCACTGGCATATAGGTTAGGGAATCACTTTCCATTGCATCTTGCATTCTAGCCTCCATACTGATCACTTGCCTTAGGTCGATCCCATCAGGTCATGAGCATTACACCCTTTTCACTCGCCGATTTTTAATCATGACTTGATGGTAGAGCCTTCCTTTACATGGGCTTCCTAGTTAGTTCCTCGCTATCACTTGTTGCCCATGCTGCTTTTTATGTAGGATCGGGAGTCCTCTTTAGTCCCGCCATGTCTTCTGTGTTGAAGCTTCATTCTTCTCCTTCATCACTTATCATTTTTCTGGCTTATACCCTAGAGGCTCCCGGGTGTCGTTAAGTTGTATTACTGCATTGCATATTGGCTACTTGTTTATCCTGGCCTTTAGCCGGCTTCATTTGGACTCGATGTTTAAGCCAACTTTTGACCTTGACTTTCTGTACAAGTTAACCATTGCATGCACTTAGCTATCACGACTTGACACCTTTATACCCATGGATGGAACGTTCCTCTGAGTATCACTGACCAGTTTTCGCCACCTTGCATTGAGCATAGGATTGTTCCAAACCCCGGAACTAGTGCATCTGTTTTTTTTCGATACTCGTTCTATCCATTGTATCATAGCATTCTTTATTCTTTTTCAGGCTTATTATGAAAAAGACAAAAAAATTAAATATAACAAAAAGAGCGGGAACGGGGTGTATCTTCGTTATTTCGATGGCAGTACAGAGTCAGTTTGTCGCCCTTGAACAAAGCACATATACTTATATATATTTCCTTCATTTGGGATGGTTCTAGTTTGACCTAGGTTCAGCCTTTACCATGTTTCACTTGTCAGTTCTCCCCCGGCTGGTTATCTCTTCCAATCATATGGAGAGTTTGTTTTGCCTCCTGCAAGACAGACTTATACAGTGTCACTTTTTACTGCCATGGTCATCACAGAGTCGTGCTTTTGTTCAAGGGAAGTCTAGCCCGAGTCGGCCATTCTGCGGTGTCTCTTGACTCATTATTCAGTCGGCCTTCCCGGTCTTGTCAGTATCATGTTCTATCACATCAGATGTTTTGATCTTCCGCTCGTGCTGGTTTGAGAAGGTCCCCATTGACTTCTTGCCGGCGGGTTTGTCTCTTATCGACTACGACACATTGCTCTGAGAGCAAGCCTAGAGCCACACCTTGGGCCTATTTTCATCATTGATAGGTGACCTCGTGCTCAGCATTTGATCATCATCATGGGTCTTTGACTGAGTGGTTTCCCCTGTGTTCGACGTCAGCACACATTATCACACTTGGGATTTGTGCAGTACCTTGATTTACATTTGACCTTATCGGTGGATTTCTCGCCCGTGTCGTCTTTCTGGCTGGTTGGT